>CM076569.1:8443737-8599872 GCA_034641835.2 Pinus albicaulis | reverse complement strand
GGCGACTTCAGCTTGATCAGATACTCTGATTCAGACTTTGATGGCGACAAAGAAACAGGGGTGTCTACTACAGGTTACACCATGAGTCTTGGATCGGGAGCTGTCTCATGGAGATCACGCAAACAGTCAGTTCCAGCAGATTCCACGACCGAGGCAGAATATGTGGCAGCAGCTGAAGCAACAAAAAAAATTGTGTGGCTCTGGAAAATCCTGGAAGATTTGCAGATGAAACAAATGTACTCCACACCACTCATGATCGACAACACTTCTGCAATAAAGTTGGCCAAGAACCCAAAGTTCCATGATCGAAAAAAGCACATCAATACAAAGTACCATCTAATTCGACATCATGTTCAGGCCAAAACCATCCATCTACATCATTGTTCCACAAATGAGAAAACTGCTGATATCTTCACCAAAGCACTTGGAAGAGAAAAGTTTGAAAAGTTCAGATCGATGCTTGGGCTCACCAACATCCCTTCGGATTAAAGGGGGGACTGTTGACACCTAATCCTATGGGATGGGTGTGGATATTTAATTTTGTATAATAAATAATATTGGGAAATAAGGAAGGCCAGTCATTGGGAGATGAATCCCAATAGCCTCACCTCCATGTATAAATGCATGTTCATTCTTCATTCAATAACACATTCTGATTTGAGGAGTTACTTCCTGGTTTGACATGGCCCAAGCCAAGGAAAGTATCTGGAAAAAAATAAGCCAAGCAATGACAGAAGTATGGTCGTCCATAAAAATCATTTTTGAGCAGGAGGAATTAATCAACAGTTGCAAAATAGTCATTGAACAAGAGAAGGTAGCACTCAAGAAAAAACTAGCAGAGGCATCAGATATGATTAAAATACCGAACTCAAAAAGCATGGTAGAGTTGGAGCAGATCAATATTATAGATAGAACATCGACTATCCTGGAAATCAAGAAAGTATTGCAAAAAAATAACTTATTGAATCAATAGAGGCTAAGTGTCAAACTTTGGACATTTCTTTCCAAATATATCACACTAAGTTTAATCTGCTAAACCAAAGGGGATTGCCTGGATTAGTATCTCCTAATGACAAACTGATCAACTTGGAGGAGTATGGCAAACTACTCTACACCATTTCCATTGACAAGTTTGCAGGAATTAAAGGCCACATGATAGGGAAAGATTTTTTGGAAGCTTTAGATTTTGATTTGATAATTAAACATGAAATCAAACTTCTCTTCATCAACAAGCCTACTTTTGAAAGATACACAAAAGTAGATGAAGTTTTCAGGAAATTAGTAAATCATTAAATTGCAAGTGAGGAAAGATGGGACCACCTATGTGAAACCATCGAGTAACTTTTTGTCTCCAACAACATGCCAGTGTAGTAAGAATTTTTGGGCCACATCATCAACTATTTCCTCAAAGACATTGACATATCACTCATTAGTTTTTGTTTTCCTACTATTTGATACTATTTTTGTAATCAGTTTGGAGACTTCTAAGTGATATAAATTAGTATAAATAGCTCTCCATTTGAGTTATTAAGAGTTGCACCCTTGGATGAGAATTTGTAAGCAGAAGTGTATGAGTTTTTTTATCATTGATGATAATAAAATGATTATGTATTTATTTCAATCAATTTGTCTCCTTGTAAATTTTTCTAGTATTCGTTTCACTTTGTTTTCTGCATATATTTATTTTTTATGAAAATAATTAGGTAATAAAATTTGTGTCTCAGTCTATCGTTAATCCTCTGAAGTTATAATCCATTTTAGAGAATGAATTATTGAACTATATTTTTCTATAAGTCCCTCTATATCAATTAATTGTCAGTAATATTCATAATGTTAAATATTTTTTGTTAAGTTGTTAAATATTGTTTGACAATCTTTCACACTTATGATAAATTAAACATTCAATCTGAATATTTAACTGATCATATTTTCTTACAGTTTCTGCCTTCAAATATGAAAAATTAAATCACTATCTGAAGTAAAGCAACAACCCTTTTCTTAATAGTTAAAATTGTCGAAAGTTTAAACATATATGTTTGTATTTTCTTAATACATTGTTCATCCAAAAAATCAATTTAAAACACAAAACATTAAAGATGCTCTGGCATGATTAATGGACCTAGAATTATCTCAGAGGACAACATTTCTCAGAAGGTCAGATATTTCTCTTTGATAAATGTAAAGAAGCACAAATTTATCTTCTAGATGTTTATGTGAATTTTCTTAATATGGAATTAGACATACATCTTGTGGTTGTGAAGAGAGACCTACATTTGTAGAAATAACAAATGAGGGATCCTATGAAGAAGAAGAGAATGTATCATGAGAAGAGACTAGGAGTATCCATGGTAGTGATGAAGATGGGATACTTCTCAGGCATGTGGAAGATTCCATAAACACAAAGCAGAATGCATATCTTTGTGGTAGTTCATCTAACACCTCCAATAGAGAATAAAAGGATCTACTTTAGAAATAATTTGATCTCTACTCTAGGAGAGATCAAGAAGTTATCAAAAAAAAATCTCAAGCAAAAGGAGCATTTGCACGATTATTAGCTTGAGAATGAGAAGTTTAGAAAAACAATAGTCGATCTTAATGCTCAACAAGAAGAGGTTAGCAATTTGAATGGGATGTTAACCAGTCAATAAAATGATAGAGAAGCTCTTTGTGAGAGACTACAAGAAACATTTGTCTCATTGAGACATGATATAGAAAGAGTAAGCAAAGAATTATCTCAATATCAGAAGCTTGAGGGGCGGAAAAAGGTTGGTTTTGGTTTCAAAGAAGAACCAAGCCCCGAGAAGGAAAAGGTTGAAGGGTCAAATTCCCAAGTAAAGGTAGTTGGATGCTCCAACAACAAAAAGGGAAAAGAGGTTGTTGGACAACAAGAAGAAGAATAAGAAGAGAAGAAGAGGCAACAACAGAATGTCATGCAACAACGAGGAGAGTAGCATAAGAGAGAAAAGTAGTGGAAAGAAAGAATGGAAGGAAGTAATGCAAATTGTCATGGAAGACACATGAAGAACCAACAAAGGTCCTTTCCTCCTCAAGGAAAAATCCCTCAAAGAAAAGGTATCTTTAGTCCTTACAATAACTTTTATGGATATTGTTTTTCTTGTAATAATTTTGGACATAAAGCCATAGAATGTAGATGGCATGCAAGGAAACAAAATGTGTTGGGTAGAAAAAACCCAAGAACACACAAAGTGTCCAAGAGAAATCATGTTGGATACGAGGGAAGTTCTGATAGGAATTCTTCCAAGCATAAAAATATTTTGGATCCATTCCTAAGCCCTATTGAATGCTACATTTGTGGCAATTTTGGGCTGAAGGCAGTGAACTACGATTGTAATAGAACTGAGCCTACGTCACAGATGATGCAACAAAATGAAACAAGTTGAAAAGTGAGGTTAAGAAGAGATAAAGGAACAAAGGAAGCCAAGTTTTTCTTCAGGGATCTATGTCAAAAGGACTTGTTGGATTAAGGAAGGAAACAATCCTCTATAGTCTTGAGTTGTAGTCAACGCAAGCCTCAAGTAAATAATGGAAGCAGAAACCCAATTACCATTCTCTTACAAACAAAACAAAAAGGCACCAAGAGGATCTGGGTGAAGAAAGAGGATTTGAAGGAGAAGTTTCCTCTAGCCTCGTGGAGTCAATATATGAAGGAAACAATACTATGTAGTCTCTAGTTGTAATAAGCACAAGCCTCAAGTAAATAATGGAAGCGGAAACCCAATTACCATTCTCTTAAAAACAAAGAAAAAAGGCACCAAGAGGATTTGGGTGAAGAAAGAGGAGTTGAAGGAGAACTTTCCTCTAGCCTCGTGCAGTCAAGATAGATATCAAACAAGGGAAAAGAAGAAGATGAAAGGTAATGCTTCTGTTAGGACTTGGCCATTAAAATTTTGGAAGAAGAAAGAGGATGATATTCTCAGGGGGGAGTGGATCATTTATTTCTCTTCAGTAAAGGAAGAAAATTTCCGCAAGGGAGGTCGAATAAGTCAGATGCGAGAAGTTAGAAGGAAAAAATAGAGATGTGCATATTATTGTTGAAGGTATGGTTATATCCCCTTTCTAATTACAGTAATGCATTTTTTTACTTCAAATGTATCAGCATTGAAAGAGAGATAAGGAGTGAAACCAACATGATTTCAGGAGGAGTACACAACAATACTTTATGTTGTGAGAAAAGAATATGGGATGCAACAGAAGTGTGAAATGATAGGAAGCCCATAGTCAAGTCAGGTGCATAAGATCAGTCCCCACGTAGATGCAAAGAAGAAACCACAAGATATTAGAGAGCATTATCTCAGGGGGAGCTACTTTATTTAGTATTAGCAGGAAATAATTTCAGCCCCATGAAGAAATATTGTTGATAAAATGAAAGTTGATAGTTTCGGATCATATGGAGTAACCTCGTGTGCAACTGAGCATTTATTTTTGAAAAAAGGAGCTATAAGTGTTTTACTGGTACATTGTCCAATTTGTATCAATTTCTTAGTGAAGTTGGTAATATTTAAGAATCAGTTCATATTTGGAGTAGCCTGATCTCTAGAGGAGAAAAGTTGGTTAATGCAGATTCTTAGGAGAAGTGAGCATAAAGGAAGAAGAAAATTGTATCCCTTTTCCATTGATGTCAAAGGGGAAGAGAAGCATATTGGGGATTAATTTGTGATGGCTCATGTAGAGGAGAAAAAATAATTTGTGGCTCATATAAAGAGAAGTGTGGAATTAGCATGAGGATTGGCCATCAATGTGGAGAAGTGATGAGGTGTTTCCATCAATGCCAAAGGGGGAGATTATTGGACTAGTTGGCATTGTCAGATTGCTAGTGATAGCAAGTGTGTTGACATTGATGTCAACCACACTAGCATGGATGTTGGTTGCAAAAAATGTGCTGGCATGATGTTAGGCATGTTAGAATTGATGTCCACTAAGATAATTATGATGGAAACAACGACTAACATTAATGTGCTTGGTGTATCAAGCTCAGAGGGAGTCTCATGGTTGTTGCAATGTTTTGTAGAGAATTATAATAGTAGTAGGCTTATTGGAGAAGCCATAAAATGATGGCTATGATGGTTGGAAGTCTCATAATTTGGAGGATATTCTTCCTCAAGAGATTAGGTCAAATACTCTTGGAAATGGCACAGTTGGATAATGATCCTAAAGATATTTCCAACAATATATTTAAGCCTGGAAAAGACCTTCTGGATTAGCAGTTATAGTCAGCTCTTGTTCAGAGACAGAAAAAATATTTTGATTAGTACTTAGGAATATTTTTTGACTAAGGCCAGGACTTAGGTGATTCAGGCCTAGTCAGAGGTTGGGTCACGCAACAGAGTTTGACAATAGAAAAAATATCCAACCCTCGACCTATGTGGGACCATATCTAAGTCAAAATTCAGGCCTAGTCAAAGGTCAGGGCCACGTAGCAGAATTGATTGGAGAACACTCCTGACCCCCGACCTATGTGGCACCCAGTAAAGGAAACATGGAAGATGACGTCAACATGAAGTGTCATTACGGTGGACACATGGCTGGAAGTTTAAACATTTTTGGGTGGCCTAATGGGTCAAATCTAGGTGAAATGTTTCACCACACTGAAGGTGACGTGTGTCCTAGATGATGCAGCACGATGTAAGCTGATGATGTGGCAGAGCCTCGAAGTTTGAGCCAAAGGTTTGTTTTTGAAGTGTTTCTTTTGTACTTGGTTTTCAACATTGAATGAATAAGAATGAGCCAAAACAATGAAAAAGGACCCAAGTCAGGCCTACAGGTAAATCGAACCTCCAAGCTAATTGGGCCTACGGGAAAGTCAAGTTCAAGGGATATTCAGGCGCATAAGTAGGAAGAGTGAGTGGACTCATGTCCTACCAACCAACATTTAAAGGTGTGCCAAGGAGTCAAGTTTT
Source organism: Pinus albicaulis (assembly GCA_034641835.2). NCBI lineage: Eukaryota > Viridiplantae > Streptophyta > Pinopsida > Pinales > Pinaceae > Pinus > Pinus albicaulis. The sequence goes on along the minus strand of CM076569.1, from coordinate 8,593,954 downwards.
CAATGGTTTTCCAATTTTAAAGAATTTTCAGGACTCCAGGTCTAGTCGTGAAATCAAAGGCAAACACAGATGCATAATAGATGAAGCAGGTCGACCCACGACCTTCCAACCTCTCAACCAACATTAAATGGTGGTGCACCAGAGCTGTTTCCTGTATTAATGGTGACTATAGTGAATAGAGGCACAAGGAAACAAAGACCACAATTGAAGATACAACGAAACAAGGACCTTGACCTGTCACATATTAATGTTGTTTGGCACAATCAAACTTGAGTTCTCTTCATGCCACGAAGAGATAAATGAGAGTAATGGAGATTAGAACAAGATCAATAAATCCATGTTGTTTTTACAAGGAAAATTTAATGGAAGAGATCTTTAAGTATGTAGGTGGACTAAGAATTAATTTTCAGCATGGTAGAATCGCTAGATCCTATTCTCAAATTTAATACAGTTACAGTGGCTAGGTGTTAGGATTTAATAGGAGAATGGAGACCTTCTCAAGAGTACGTACTTGGGAAGAGTAAAGCACCGAGTGAACCTTTCTGAAGAACCAAAAACATTGAGTGAACAAAGCCTACCTACAAAATTGAATTTGCAAAGGTTGCAGTTGACGCGAGAATAACCTTGCTTGAGATTTATTACATGCACCATAGAATTAAATGAAGATAATAACTCATGAATTCTATACCAGCAGTTATGGGCTTTGGTGATGTGTTGCAGATGAATATGTCATGTATCATCTGCAACAACAAGATGGAGTGCCATGTTGTTTGTACATACAAAATTCAATGGAGCCCCATTTATTGAGTAAATGGAGCCCATTCTTTGATTTAATGTTGTTGTTGCAGAATTTAAGAAATGAGATGAAATAGTAGGATGGAGAAACCATGTAAAGGTACACTCTAATAGTGTGAATGGTAGAGTGATGGCTAATAGAGACAACATTGATCATTGTGTTTTCAGTGAAACAAACCTTAGGATTGCAGTTAAGCAGTGTGGGGAATGTAGTATTGTTGATAGAGCTGTGAGGATATCGCTGTGTGTGGTTGCGTTGCTAAGGAGAGGCCAAGTGTGCCTGTGATGGAGAGAGAGTTTGAGAGTGACATGCAGAGGAAAGAGTCCTAGAAAAGGGGTTGATAGCTGAGTGTATGTTGTTGAGAGCAGAGGGTTGAGTACAGTGTGTTGCTGCAGAGAGAGAGAGAGAGAGAGAGAGAGAGAGAAGAGGGATAAGTACAATGTATTGTTGCAGAGTGAGTAGAGGTGAAGCATAGGCTGAGTAGAGCCTAAGGATGCTAAGGAGAAAAAAATTGATATTAGATAGAGTAACTACCAACTACAGTGACCATTAGTTCCTTTCAAATGTGGGTTGGATCCTGCATACAAGAATTTGGTGCTTCCATCTTAGTGGGTGTTTGAGGAAGGCTTAGGGGGTTGGTTCCTCTTGCAAGTTGGTGCTTGCAATAAATCTATGAATTTGGTGCTTCACATGGTGCTTCTGCTAAGTTGATCAGGTGTATGCAGAAAAATGGAATTAATGCTTCCTGCTAGTGGGTGCTAGCAAAAAATCAAAGGTAGTTGGTGCTTCCTTTGAGTGGTGAATTACAAACATTGATGTAATAGAGTAGGTGATATTATTACATCATATAAAAAAACAATATTTGGTGGTTTTTCTCCCAGAAGGGTTTCCACATTAAACATCTGTGTCTCATGTGTTTGTTGCTCATGATGTGAATGCTACTCTTGGTGCAAGTGTTCATGTGTTATTTTGTGTTGTGGCACATGAGATGTTGTTGATTGCTCCCATTTAATGGATGCCAAGTTTAAATGTTAAATATAAATTGGCAGAAAAATTTGAATTAAGCTTAATAATGATTCACCCCCCTCTAAGTATTAACATTGTTTCCATCAGCTGGTATCAGAGCCAGGTTCCTTCAGGAATATCTTGACTGCTAGAAGGAAGATCCAAGGGAAGAAATGGCTAATCAAGTTTGGTTAACAACAAGAGTTCCATTTCTAATAGATCAGATTATGAGCTCTGGAATATTAGAATGGAGGCCCATCTGATGGTAATCAATGAAAACATTTGGTTTTCTATGATATATGGAGAGAGGAATGAATTCAATGCATAAGCCAAGGAAATAATATTGAAAGGGGTATATAAGCCAGATGTTTATGAAGTAAGGCATTGTGAGACAACAAGGGAAATGCTAGATATATTAGAATTTTTGTATGGAGGAGATATCAATGTGGGTCAAGAAGAGGCTAAAGAACCTTGTTTCTCACGTAATGAACCAAAACATGCAAAATTTATTGCTGGTAATAAAAATAAAAAGGAAAATAAGGAATCTTAGAAGAAGGAAGATCATTCTCCCATTAATGAATTTGTTGCCCATCACTCTCAAGCTGATGATGAAGAAGAATTAGAAGAACGTCCATGCTGCTCAGAAGGCAAGATATTTCTCTATGATAAATTTAAAGAGGTAGGAAATTTATCTTCTAGATGTTTATGCAAATTTTCTAAAGATGGAAATAGCCATACATCTAGTGTTTGTGAAGGGAGACCTACATTTATAGTAATAGAAAATGAGGGGTCCTATGAAGAAGAAGAGAGTATATCCTTGAGAAGATAATAGGAGTATCCATGGTAGTGATGAAGATTAGATACTTCTCAAGCATGTGGAAGATTCCATAAATACAAAGAAGAATGTAGATATTTGTGGTAGTTCAACTAGCACCTCCTATAGCGAAGAAAATTATCTACATGAATGGATCTATTTTATAAAGAATTTGATCTCTGCTCTAGGAGAGATCAAGAAGCTATCAAAAGAAAATCTCAAGAAAAAGGAGAAATTGCACGATTATGAGCTTGAGAATGAGAATTTTAGCAAAACAGTAGTTGATCTTAATGCTCAATAAGAAGAGGCTAACAGATTGAATGGGATGTTGACCAATTATCAAAATGATAGAGAATCTCTTTGTGAGAGACTACAAGCGGAATTTGTCTCATTGAAACATGATCTAGAAATAGTAAGCAAAGAGTTATCTCAATATCACAATCTTGAGGGGAGAAAAAAGGTTGGTTTGAGTTTCAAAGAAGAACTAAGCCCCAAGAAGGAAAAGGATGAAGGGTAAAATTCCTAGGTAAAGGTAGTTGAAGGATCCGAGAAAAATAAGGGAAAAGGGTTTGTTGGACAACAACAACAACAACAATAAGAGAAGAAGAGGAAAAAACATAATTTTATGCAACAATGAGGAAAGTAGTAGAAGAGAGATAAGTAGTGGCAAGAAAGAATGGAAGGAAGTAATGAAAACTGTCATGGAAGGCACATCAAGAACCAACAAAGGTCCATTCCTCCTCAAGGACAAAGCCCTAAAATAAAAGGTATCTTCAGTCCTCAAAATCCATTTTATGGATACTGTTTTTCTTGCAATAATTTTGGACATAAATCCATAGACTGTAGATGGCATGCAATAAAACAAACCGTGTTGGGAAACAAAAAACCAAGAACACACAAAGTGTTCAGGAGAAATAATGTTGGCTATGAGGGAAGTTATGATAGGAATGTTTCCAAGCATAGAAATATTTTTTCTCCATTCCTAAGTCCTTTTGAATGCTACATATGTGGCAATTTTGGGCACAAGGCAGTGAACTGCAAGTATAATAGAACGGATCCTGCTTCACAGATGATGCAACGAAATGAAGCAAGTCTGCCAGTGAGGTTGAAAAGAGATAAAAGAGAAAAGTAATCCAATTTTGTCTTCAAGGATATATGTTAAAAATACTTGCTGAATAAAGGAAGGAGATAGTCCTTTGTAGTCTCCAGCTACAATCAATGCAAGCCTCAAGTAAAGAATGGAAGCGACAACTCAATTAATATTCTCTTACAAAAAAATAAAAAGGGAATCAAGAGGATCTGGGTGAAGAAAGAGGAGTTGAAGGAGAAGTTTCCTCTAACCTTGTGTAGCCAAGATAAATCCCAAACAAGGGAAAAGAAGAAGCTAAAAGGTAATTCTTTTATGAGGACTCGTTAATTGAAATTTTGGAAGAATAAGGAGGATGATCTGCTCAGGGGGAGTAGATCCTTTATTTCTCTTCTATAAAGGAAGAGAATGGCCTGAAGGGAGGTCGAATAAGACATATGCAGGAAGCTAGAAGGCATGAATAGAGATGTGCATCTAATTATTGAAGGTATGGTCATGTCCCCTTGCTTATTACAGTAATTATGTGTTTGTTGATTTCAAATGTATCAACATTGAAAGAGAGAGGAGGATTGCAACCAACATTATTTCAGAGGGAGTACACAACAATACTTTACTATGCAATATCTGAAACACATGTTCTCAACCGTATTTCGATCTTTGAACTACTAAATAATCATGAGCCTGAATCTAACCAAAAACCTCTATCCTTAACTCTCAATCTTGTCATGCATACCAGCCACATGCAGAAGAACTGTCAGAGTCAAATGCACACTCGTTTCGATAGTAAAATAGAAATCTTCTTAAAGGATTTAAAGAGGGATTTAGCCTTCCTAACATACAATAATAAAACTGATCAAATCTATTACAGTTTTATTACAATCAATTTCCACTACCGAGGTGTCGTATAATAAGAATAATAAAACTTCCAACCCTTGACATGATAATGACTGTAAAATTGTCAGGAAAGTGATTAGAGACACTCCTAATGAAATAGTAAATCTTAGAAACATAAGTATATACAAAGGCCTTGTCATTAGAATCCAACTTGAGATTAGGAAATTATTTGTGAGGTGGATTCTCACACTTAAATAAATTTCATTTTTACAAATTAAATGAAAAATGCATGAGCACCTGTGTAATATTCCCAATTAGCTTTAAGCTAGTTGGAATATTAAATTTAGTTTTTTCTCTTAGTTAGAAGAATAAGAGGGTATGGAGACCCATAAATCTCCTTAGTAGGAATAAAATCACTCCTAATATGAATGGAGATCATCTTAGTATCTTGATTAAGCACCCTTGTGTGTGAAAAGGGGCTGGAACATGTAGACTGGGTCAACTTTGACCAAATCAACAACACAGGAATGGAAGGAGTGACATTCATTGAGGGAAAACGCAGTTTTGGAAGGAGACTCCATGCATGGGAGTAGTGGATTTAATGAGTGGGGCCCAAGATGAGGAAGCTCACCAAGCATATAAGGAAGGGGATGGCATCCATAGATAGCATGTTTTGATTATTATTTTGTCTATGGTATGTATGACTTGTTGCTTTCTTCAGCTGTTTAGCGGAGACTGTAGTGTTGTTTAGCACAAGGGTGTTCCGAGCGGTAATCCCACCCTCATCCTCAGGGGAATTTGAGTGCCCACTTAGGAGAGGTGATTGAGCTACATTTCCACATTCCGACATCAGGCCAAAGCTTTAGTCTTACTATACAACGAATTTTCTTCCAGATTTGTGTTGTGTTGAAGGGAAAAAGTTGTGGAGGGTTTGTAGGGCCATTTTCTGAGCTTGTGTTTCAGTGGAGAGGTAGCCTTTCCATTGGGGGGCCAACAAGGAAGGCCTTGAGTATTTTATCACCATTTGGCACCGAGCCAAGCTACCACCACTACTTACAACGTAGTTTCAGTCCATGACTTCGTAATTTCAGAGATTAGTTGCAGGGGTAGTTTCTGTGCATGATTTGGGGAGTTGGTTCTTCAGTGGAGGGATCGTCCTTTCACCTGGAGAGTGTATTGGAGGAGAGCCACGTATTTATACATCAGCTTCAGCCATATCTCCCATTTATTTTGCTGCAGTGAATCCTCAGCCCTAGGGCTTATTGGAAATGTTGTCATTGATGGCAAAGGAGACAGCAAAGACAGAGACAGACAAAGGAAGCAGCGAATACAAAGACGGAGCCGTTATCACAGCAGTAGAGGTAGAGGCAGAACGACAGAAGTAGCAGAGGCAGAGGCAGAGGCGGAGCCGTTATAAAATTCCGAGAATCGCCCAAGCCTACGGATACATTCATATGTATAATTCCGAGAATCATACCCCAAGCCGGGCGTTATTTACATATATATAGACAGACCTTATTCCGGGAATCGTATAACCCAAGCGGAAAACTTACATATATGTGCAGCGCATCATATAAACAAAGTTCAAAGCATAAATATCTATAAGCGGAGCACTTTATAAATAAATAACCTAAGTACCATATGGTGGGACCCGTATGAATTGCATCGGAGAAAAATTTGGCAGCGGATCACATAAACAAAGACTTGCGATTCCGATTGAGAGCCCGGACTCGATGGGCGTATAAACGATGGTTGATATATATTTTAATTCCGGCCTAATCGCATCGGAGCATTGCAGTATGGGCCTATCGGAACATCCAACCAAAACTTGCAATTGCGATTGAAAGCCCGAACCCGATGGGTCTATAAGTTATGTTTTTATAAGTTTGAATTTCGGCCTAATCGCATCGGTAAAATGTAGTGAACAGTGGTCAATCGCATAGGAAAGAGACAGACCGTCGGAACATATATTAAAAGACTTGCGATTGTGATTCAAGCCCGGACCCGATGGGCTTATAAACTATGATTAATAAGTATTTGAGTTCCAATCGCATCGGCAAACAACAGTGAACAATATTCAATCACATCGGAGCAAGGCAACTTGCGATTGCAATCAATCGCTAAGGAGAAATATATTGCGTCGAGAAACGTGGCAAGTGGGCCCGAAAGGAGTTTTTATATGTTTTAAACAGGTTTTATTATATACACCGAGAATTGATTTAAAGGCATATTAAAAGGCAGTTAGTATAATGAAAGTTGGGTTATATATATATATATATATATAAAAGAGCTGTCATAAAGTTAAAACGATGGTTGCGATGGTATTAAAATATGCCGTGTGGTCTGTAGACCCACGGGCTTCGGCTCAAGGTGGAGGGCGATTCTTTATTTAAAACAATTGTGATGTATGAATGTTCCGCTTGCGGAACTTCCACATCAACAAGACACTTGCTGTGTGTAAAGGGTTGGAATTTGCCCAGAATTACAGTCAGCAGTTACACATATTTACAAAAAGCACTGATATAAAAAGCACAGTTACACGTATGCAGCAGTTACACCACAGCATAGGATAGAAAAGCAAACAGAGCTGAAAGGAGATAAAACAAAGTCATAGAAAATACAAATGCGCAGCGAGCCAAGAGGCTGAATGAGTGAGATGGAGTTTTCATTATATGTGAATGTGAACATTGTAATTGAATTTTTTATTGTTTGTGATGCATTGGCAAGTCTCCGGAAGAAAACAAAATCCCACTGTAAGATTAAAATAAGCACCTACAGTTACATTTTTCTGAGTGAGCTGAAAAAGAAATAAGAAGGCAGAAAACGAAGAGGCATGGCTGTCCATTCCAAATTCATTGAGGAATGCTAACAGTCACAAGAAAATCCTTATAAATAATATCATCTTGATATGCAAAAAGAGGTTAGAGAGAGTAAATCTAGAGAAGGCAGAATATAGAAGTGTGAGGCAGAGAAGATTAAGAAAATAAGAGCAGAAAGAGAAGCTGCAGAACAGAGTTGATATCTAAGGTAAATTAGCAAACATTCAGTTTGATAAATTGAGGAAATTGGAGCTTCCCTATCAAGTTGCAGCTTGATAGCTGTCAGTTGTAGCTGACTGAGGTTGGAGCCTCCTGTAGGTTGGTGCCTGCAGAAAATTGAAGTGAGTTGGTGCTTCCTTGCAAGTTGTAGCTTGCATAATTGAGGATGGAGCCTCTTGTAGGTTGGTGCCTCCAGAAAACAGTGGTGAGAGGGAGTTGGAGCTTGCCTTTGCATCACAACAATAATAAGATGTGGTTTTCTCCCTTTATGGGTTTCCACTTACATCTGCTGTCTCTGTGTGTGTTTCTTATGTGTTGATGTGATTCTTTCAATATGCTTAATTGTTTGATGCTCTCAACATAAGTATGGTGTCACATTAATTTAATATTGGCTGCAACATTTTAAGACTGTTCACAAATTAAGCTGTAAATAAGTTTGGTGAAAATTTTAAAAAGATTATGTATGTATTAAACCGATTCACCCCCCCCCCCCTCTCAGTTTAATTAAATATTCAACAGGGCTTTGGTTCACCATTTGTATTTTTGAGTGTATTACCAGAAACCCTCTTGGGTTGGCTAAGGGAAAGTGATATAGAGCCTTGTTGTTTATTTATAGCATCTCTTGAGGCATATATCAGTTATTTTATGTCATTTTATGATCTCATGTTGTAGCAATTCTCATCATGACTGTGCTGTGGCAGCTTTCTGGCATTCAGTATATTAGCAACACCTCACTTTTGAGGGGGTTTATTCATTGGAGGCTTTTTGGCTCATGTTGTATGATTTGTGCCTCATTATATTGTACTATTTTTCTGCTGATATGAATAATAAAATGGCTCCATATTGGTCTATTTTATTTGTACATTGATTTACACTGCTACTTTCCATTATTGTGTTCAAATATTGTTGCTTCCCTATTTGGGAATATTACAGTGGTATCAGAGCATAATCTTGGCTCAGCCTATGCATCTTAAGCCAATATGTCATCAGAAGAAGGAGATCCTCTAAAATATAGAGAGAAGAGGTATCTCAAAATAAGAAACTGGAGATAGGATTATACAGATGATAAAGAAGACAAAGGCAAAACTCCCTTATCAAGAGAAGATGAGGAGAAGGAGTATCCCAAGCTTCTTCTTCGAACTATGCAAGATATTGCAAAAGAAATCAAGGAGATGAGGATGGATAGACACAAAGAATCCCCTAAAGGGTTTCTACATGGATAAGGCTCCAACATTTCTCATTACTAGAGTGATCAACAAGTGAAGGAACAGGTTTCCCAACGCTCTACAATGCCTACAATCTTAGCAGTGGGAAATGGAGGGTTTCAAGAAAAAGAAACTCTTAAAGACTATTTTCTTGAGTATGAGTCTCAATCTCAAAGATTCAAGGACCATTTGAGCTTTCAAGAGTTTTTTTAGATCAAGGACAATAGGAGACCCCGACATCACAATAGAGGTGGAGGATTCATACAGAATCATGATCTTCATCGGACTATGGGCATATTTTTCTTACCCACTTTTGATGGGTCATAAAAATTCACTGCCAAATCATGGGTAGAGAAGCTAGAAATCTACTTCCAACTGAACCAATTACCGGAGATGGAGGCCATCAAAATAGCGGCACTGCACCTTGAGGGTGAATCACATGATTGGTGGTTTCATGGGCTTTCTACATTGGGACATGCCAATGTGACTGCATTTTCAGAGTTCACAAGGAGGTTGGTGGATAGGTTTGATTGAAGAGATCTGGAGGCACCTTTCATTGGGCTATCTAAGCTTAAACAATCAAGTAATACAGAAACTTATATTTCTGAATTTCTAAAACTTTCTGTTATGGTTCATGATTTATCTGCAGCAAGGAGGTTCTATATGTTTATTGATGGGCTAGCAGAACCTCTACATATGTTGGTTAAATATACCAAACCCACTACCCTTCAAGATGCCATTGAGAGGACTAGAGATATACAAGATGCCTTGCCAAGATCAAGGTAACATTTCAACAAAAGCCCACTTTCCCATCAAAGGGAAAAGATGAGAAGGCTCATCCTTCAAAGGAGAGCCAAAATAAAGTACCTCTTCGTGATGATGTCCAAAGAGACTTGAGGAGAAGGAAGCTTTGCTTCACATGCCAAGAATCATGGGCACACAGACATAGATGTGCAACAGGGAAGGCACACTATATAGAGGTATTTCCTGATGATGAGGAGGAAGAAGAAGAGGAACCAGAAGGAGGTCACAATGCTGAGATAGCAGGAGAGGATCCACCACCACCAGGAGGTGGGAATGGATCATTTTATCCAATTGGAGGGGCCCTTGCATCATTGAGAGGAGTACCCAAGTACTTGACCTTGAGGGTTCTAAGTTCCATTCAGGATCAGAGGGTTTCAGTTTTGATTGACAATGGGGCTGCCCACAAATTTATTGATGCCCAACTAGTGCAGAGGAGGGAAATACTCGCTGATTATTTTGAGGGATTTTCATTTTTCATCCCAAGAGCTAGAACTATGCAAAGCATGCATTATGTTCCATATTTATCTGTCACCATGGGGACATATACATTGATTGATCACTTTTTGTGGTTGACATACCTGACACTAATGTGATATTGGGTGTGTAGTGGTTGATTACTTTGGGGAAGGTCACCACAGATTGGGATACTTTACAGATGGATTGGATGGATAGATTGAGTGGAAAACATCAGATGATTAGGGGCATCCACACATATCCCTCACAGACAACTTCTACACAGAAAACAGAGCTGGATTTGCGCAGTGGAAGCAAGGATGTAACAGTCCCATCAGTTATGCAGATGACTTTGGCCCATGAGACATTACTGTTTAGTGGCATTCCACTTAGGAGGCCACCTAATCAGGAGTTGGTGAGAAATGTCTCACAACATGTTGCACCACTCATAGATCCAGGAGGAGTGGGAACATTGGGAGGTCATGAAACAACGCAAAGAGTCTTGGGTAGGCTCAAGGAGGAGGGAGACATTCTCCCAATATCATCATTACCCACTCTCACCCCACATCTTTCACTAAGAGAGGATGCTACAAGGATGGAGGATGGAACCATCATGGTGCAAGGAGACTACTCCTTAACTTTGGAGGCTCAAAAGATATTCTCACTTGGGGAGAAATCTTCCACACATGGTAGAGGATGGTGGCCACTCATGCATACATTGGCCAGACTTAGGAAGCTTTGGATGGGTGATAGTTTCTCATGTAAGACTAACCCCCAAAAGCTTCAACCTTTACTTGAGCATGAGCAACTACAGGAGGAGCAACAGAGGAAGGATAGTAGCATCCTGGTATGTGACTTTGGCATGGGAGATGTCAAAGAAGGGGGCAGCCACATGATAGATGCTCTACATGACAACTCATCAGCGCTGTCACTATGGAGGATTGATCCTTATTAGAGATCCCAACTTTTGGTGGATTATTCCAAGGATATTTTTACATGCATGATACTTGATGACCAAATACTAGATGATGGATATTCAGTAAGTGATGGGGTCATCTACTATCAGAGTAGGATATTCTTATCTAGAGCATCCAAGCTCAAGGAGAAGTTACTACATGCAGCACATGCATATTTTCTCTTCAGCCACACTTATTCCATGAGAGCATACCACACCATCATGGAGGGATTCACTTGGGAAGGCTTTGAAGAGGAGATACATCAACATATTAGGAGATTCATTGATCATTTGGAGATGGAGGAGAGACATAACTCTTTGATAGAGTTATAACAACCACCTCTTTCCTCTTTGAGAATAAGAGGGGATCTATCTATGAGCCACTCTATTAGTGTGATCAAAGTATATGGTAAGGATCATGTTTTTATGCATAATTATGTACTTGATGAATATTTGCATTCCTTTACCATACATGTGCAGGTCATTGTTCCAAGAGGGGGCACTCTTCCTTATAAACTTCATGGTCAACTTGGGGCCATAAACAGTGTTGAGCATGGCCACTCCCTAGGAGGATTTAGGGAGATGACATATCATTCAGGGTGTACTCCATTGGATCCAAACATTACTCACCTTCTCAAATCATGTGAGAAGACTATGGCAGCAAACAAGTGGTGGGGAAACCACTTATTATATCATGTTCTGAGGCAGTTAGGAGACATACTGCGCTAGTTCCACATGTGGGACTATGATCCTCCTCCAGTATTACATATGGCAGCTTATGTATCCTTGGTAATGATCCCAACATTGATGATGTAATTATTCTTATTGTGGGAATGATTGGAGGAAGGATGCAAGGATTGATTGTTCCCATTGGGAGTGAGATTCTCCATGTTTCTTATACTTCATGCTTCAGGGATAACATTGGGCAAACCATGATTGCTACATTGGATCTTTTTTTTACTTATGAGGTGAGTCATTGGCATCTCATGAGTACTTGGGAGGAGCATTTCATGGAGGGAATGATTGGGAAACACTTGGTTCATGAGGAGAACTTATCACATGGAGGTGTCACCAAGGAAGGAGGAGAAGAGTTGCAGCACTCACCTTTATAGTTGCTTGGGGACAAGCAACATTTGAGAGGGGAGGACTGTAATATTCCCAATTAGCTTTAAGCGAGTTGAAATATTAATTTTTTTTTTTGCTCTTAGTTATAAGAATAAGAGGGTATGGAGACCCATAAATATCCTTAGTAGGAATAAAATCACTCCTAATATGAATGGAGATCATCTTAGTAGCTTGAATAAGCACCCTTGTGTGTGAAAAGGGGTTGGAGCATGTAGACTGGGTCAACTTTGACCAAATCAATAGCACTGGTATGGAAGGAGTGGCATTCATTGAGGGACATCAGAGTTTTGGAGGGAGACTCCATGCATGGAAGTAGTGCATTTAATGAGTGGGGCCCAAGGTGAGGAAGCTTACCAAGCATATAAGGAAAGGGATGGCAGCCATAGAAGACATGTTTTGATTATTATTTTTTCTATGGTCTATATGACTTGTTGCTCTCTTCAGCTGTTTAGCGGAGATTGCAGTGTTGTTTAGCACGAAGGTGTTCCCGATCAGGAATCCCACCCTCATCCTCGAGGGACCTATACAGCGTAGTTTCAGTCCATCACTGTGTAAGTTCAAAAATTAGTTACAGGGGTAGTTTCTATGCATGATTTGGGGAGTCGGTTCTTCAGTGGAGGGATCAGCCTTTCACTTGGACAGTCTATTGGAGGAGAGCCACATATTTCTACATTAGCTTCAACCATATCTCCCAGTTATTTTGCTGCAGTGAATCCTCAGCCCTAGGGCTTTGGTTCACCATTTGTATTTTTGGGTGTATTGTCGAAAACCCTCTTAGTTCGGGTTAAGGGAAAGTGATATAGAGCCTTGATATTTATGTATAACATCTCTTGAGGCATATATCAGCTATTTTATGTCATTGTATGATCTCATGCTATAGATATGCTCATCATGACTGCGTTGTAGCAACTTTCTGACATTTTGTATATTAGCAACAACTCACTTTTGAGGGCGTTTATTCATTGGAGGCTTGTTGGCTCATGTTGTATGATTTGTGCCTCATTATATTGTACTATTTTGCTATTTATATGACTAATAAAATGGCTCCATATTGGTCTATTGTATTTGTACATTGATTTACACTGCTAATTTCCATTATTGTGTTTGTTAGAAAATTATATATAACAGAGCAATGCAACACATAAAATATGCAGAAAACACAAGCACACAAAACACATAAAACCAGAGAGACAAAGATATACGTGGTTCACGCAGTTTGGGCTACGTCCACCCTGAACAGCCAGTCCTTCCTTTCTATTATCCAACAAAATGAAGAGACACAACCTACATCAGATACCCTGTAATATCCTCTGTTCTCTCTCACAGAATCATATTTGTTTCTCGCTCTGAGGTTACACATACAATCCATAGCCACAATACAATACCCTCATACAAAGTGAGGGGTTGCCTTCAAGGGAAAAAAACCCTAAACTAAACATAACTTCTACCATCAGATCATCCACCTAATGAACGACCCAGATTGACTAGAAATTACTATACTTTTACAAGGCAATTTTACATATGTTTTTAGCTTCAGGGGCGCTGCCCCCGAAACCCCCCATCAGGAGGGGGCTCCATAAAGTCGCAGCCACCCCCCCTAGACCCCCCAGGCAGTGTTTAATTACGGGCGTCGTTGCCACCCCATTAAGGTACAGGGGTCCAACACTGTGATACAATATAAACAAGATAATCAGGCTCCACACCCAACAATGTTCAAATATTTCTCCTTCCCTATTTGGGAATACTACAACCTAAACCCATATAAATTATTAATCATTTACAATTTCCACATTTTCCCAAAGTTTTTGTGAGCTTTTCTTTGGTGTGCATAGTTTTTTTGGAGCTTATCAAGTGCCAACAATGGGCACCCATTTATCCAAGAGGGGAGATCCTCCTGGATCAATCCTCCCCAAAAAATAAGACTTTTTTTTTCCACCAAAAGTCTAAATCGATACAAAATGTTTTTGGAAAATGAGAGTTTGTTTCGCAACAACATTGCCCTTTTTTTGTAACATCATGCAATAAACATGTTACTTTAAAAATTTCCACGAGGATATTCAATCCATCACATACAAGCACAATAGTTCAATTTGAAAGTGTGACTACCATTTAAAATGTGATATTGGAAACAAAGACCACAATGTTTTGTAAAATAAGGGCAGATCAAACAACAATCCAAGAAGAGTACACCTGCAAAGGTCTAAAAAATAACTAACAATCGGTAGATTGAAGGCCATACTCTACGATCATTCAAGTTGAGCTATTATCAATGTTATATAGGTGGCTCTCAGAATTTTTGATGAGTAGCGATTACCATGGCAGTAGTGCCACGATCCTACACTTAATTGCCATTTATGTCGATTGATGATTCCCCAAATATTAAAAAATCAGATGGACATGGCTGCGGTCAAATAATTGACCGCGCACATGTCAGTCTAATTGCCGAATATTCAGAGAATCAACAATAGACATAAGTGTGTTTAAGCTAATTGTCAGTTCCCCAAATATTTGGCAATTAGACGAACATGGGCGTGGTCAAGCGGTCAATTATTTGACCGGACACCATGCCCATGTCTGTCTCATTGCCGAATATTCGGGGAATCAACAATCCACATAAGCTCAAGGTTACTTATCGGGAGAGATCACCCTCAACGTAGTTCAATGTAGAAGTAAGAAGAATCAAAATTTGCGTGCTCAAGCCCCTTTTAACGGTGTTGTTAATAATATAGAGTTGTTGGAACTCTCGGTATTTGTAAATATTTCTATGGGAATGGATATATATTCTACCTTGGAAGGTCCGAGTCCTTTGATGTCAATGCACATGATGAGAAAAACCAAACATTCTCTAGTTTATCTTTGGCACCACCAAAACATTTCTTCGCCTCTTCACGATCTACTTAAGGAATGAATATCCCACTACAATTCAGGTGTTTCCATCCACTATCCACACTAAAGGGAATGGGTAATAATTGTCACTCTCTCAAGTGATATGAGTGAGAGTTCACAGGCTCAGAAAGACCATTCCATTTCATTTTGTCCCAAAGCTTCAATCTTCGATTTTCTATTGCAATCCTATCCGAGAAATTTATATCGCAGAAAAAATGTGCTAGTGGTTACAAGCCCCTCCCAGTATAGAGCACATCAACGTATTAAATCTGTTTGAGGAATTCTTGTTGGAAAGGAAAAGGATATTAAACACAAAATAACACAAGTATTTCACACACGAGTTGTGGCTCTTCTATTAATCATACGAACTTCAATCTCACTCAATGCATACAATGAAACTAGTGAAGGGTATTTATCACTCACTTAACATGCATACACTTACATAACTCGACTTGACCATCACTCACTTAACTGACTCTCTAACTCACTTACCAAATTCATTTATCACACAACTCAACTAACTCAATGCTTACTTAACTGATTGTATAACTCTGCATGCGGGATTTAGTTAACTATTTTAACACTCCCCCTTAATTACGAACGCTAAACTAAAACATTAACTCATGACAACTCAAACAATCATGCTGGTCTATGTCTCAGCTAGGCTTAAAACACCCAAGTTTCTTTTGTGAAACTCAAACACATCCATTGCTAATGTATTTGTAAATATATCATCCAATTGATCACTAGATTTACAAGGCTTCAAGTGAACTTCTCCATTTCTCACAAGTTCTCTAATAAAGTGATATCTATACTATCAATATTCTTTCTCTTTTGATGAAACACACTATTCTTAGATAGTGAAATTGTTGATGTGTTGTCACAGTATATTTTTGTTGATCCTTGTTTTTTTTGCTTGAGTCTATCTAATACTCTTCTTAACCATACTTCTTGACATGCTGCTGAAGTTGCTGCTACATATTCTGCTTCTGTTGATGATAATGTCACAATAAGCTGCTTCTTAGATGCCCTTGAAATCACACCTGAACCAAGATGAAACACATAACCTGATGTTCTCTTCTAATCACCCAAACTGTCTGCAAAATCACTATCTGTGTATCCAATCAATTCTTTATTTTCTGTACTTGCATGCATTATGCCATAATCTCTAGTTCCTGTTATGTATCTTAGAATTATTTTTCCAACACTCCAATGCGTGTCTTTTGGAGTCTCCATAAATCTGGAAATCAAACTCACTCCTTTCATAATATCTAATCTTGTAGTTGTGAGATACATGAGGTTTTTGAACCAATCTTTTGAATAAAGTTGGATTGACATATGATCCTTCATCATCCTTACTTAACTTTGTACCTGTTGCAACTGGTGTAGGTACATGTTTGCAATTATCCATACTGAATATTTTCAACAAATCTTTGGAATTTTTATTTTGGCAAATATAAATTTCTTTTTTCAAATTTCTCAACTTCAATGTCAAGAAAATATTTCATGAGATCAAGATCTGTCATCTCAAATTCTTTCATCACGGCTGCTTTAAATTCATCTAACTCAAGATCGCCTGTAAAAATCATGTCATCAAAATATAAGAAAACAATCAAAATTTGTCCATGCTCATTTACCTTTATGTACATCGTAGGCTCAATGTTGCTTCTGCAAAATCCATTATTAATCATGTAACTATCAATTCTGCTATACCATGCTCTAGGTGGTTGCTTCAGTCGATAGAGCACTTTCTTCAACCTGTAAACTTTATCTTCTTTACCTTCAACTTCATATCCTGGAGGCTGCTGCACATAAATTTCTTCTTCTAGAATTCCATTCAAGAAGAATGATTTAACATCCATATGATATACTTTCCATTTGTTCTGAGCTGCTATCGCTAGAACTGCTCTTACAGTATCCAATCTGGCTACCGGAGAAAACGTTTATCCAAATTCTATTCCCAGTTGTTGCGAGAATAATTTTGCTACAAGTAATGCTTTAAATATGTCAATTTCACCTTTCTCATTCAACTTTGTCTTGTACACCTACTTCACACCAATGAGGTTTTTATCCTTTGGAAAGTTAACCAAATCCCATGTATCATTTTTTTCAATAGAATCAATCTCTTCATACATGGCTTGCACCCAATTTTCATCTCTGATTGCTTCTTCAAACAAAGAAGGTTGGAATGCCAACAATGCATAATTTTAACTAACATCCAAATCATCATAAATATCTTTTAAACTTCTCATATTTTTCTTACCATTGCTTGATTCATTACCTGATTGGATGCTTGGAGAATTCTGGTCTGTTGATCTGCTTGAAGATCCATGCTTCTCTAAAAATCTTGGAGTCCTTTCTGGTGTGACTCTGTTTGGTGTCTGCTCTATTGATTCTTGCTTCTCATTTTCTGCTACATCATCCTCTTCCATCAATGGTTCTTGTGCATCGATTGTTTTGTCTACAATTCCATTCCATGACTCTTGTTCTTTGAACACAACATCTCTGCTAATTATTTTCTTCTTGGTGACAAGGTTATACAATTTGTAAGATTTTGACTGATCACTATAACCAATAAATATGTTTTTTTCACTTTTATCATCCAATTTTCCTCTTATCTTCTTAGGCACATGTGCATAGGCTACACATCCAAAAAATCTGAAATGAGATACACTGCATGAAATACCTGAACACGCTTCTTTTGGTACTCTATTCATCACACTCTTTGTAGGAGATTTTTTTATCACATGAACAACACATGCAACTTCTTATGTGTAATACTCATTAGACAAGTTTCTTACTTTCAACATGCTCCTTGTCATGTTCATGATTGTTCTATTCTTTCTCTCTGTTGCGCCATTCTGCTGCGGTGTGTATCTAGTTGTAAATTGTCTTCTAATTCCTTGTTGTTTGCAATACTCATGGAATGATTTCAAAGCATATTCTCCACCACGATCTGATCTCAATACCTTGATCCGTCGATCAATTTGGTTCTCTGCTAAGGCTTTGAACTCTTTGAATTTTGAAAAAGTTTCAAACTTCTATTTCAAGAAGTAAACCCAAGTCTTTCTGCTATAGTCATCAATAAAAGTGAGGGAGTAACAACTTCCACCAATCGATTGTGTCCTCATATGTCCACACAAGTATATATGCACCAACTCAAGTGGTTTCTTTGCTCTGTATGAAACTCCCTTCGGAAAACTTTCACAATGTTTCTTTCCCAAGATGCAACACTCAAAATTACTAGCAGGTTATTTGATGGGAGGTAATCCTCTGACCATCTGTTTCTGCTGCAAAAATATTAACCGGAAAAATGCAAGTGTCCAAACCGAAAGTGCCATAACCAGTAATCATTAGAACATCAAATTGTAAAAGAACTAACCTGATTGTTGTAGTTCATAATCAGAGAAAATATTTTGTTTCTCGTCATCTGCACCTTTTCTATCAACTGCTTGCTTGGGGGTTTTTCATAAATAACACACCCTTGCCCCTGAAAGATAACTTTGTATCATTTATGCATCAATTTACCAACACCTATCAAATTATGTTTGAGTCCAGGGACATAATATACCTATGATATTGTCTTTGGCTCCCCCTACTTGGTCAGAATTTTGACCACTCCTTTGCCATCTACATCCACAGTCTTTTCAGTTCCCAATTTAATCTCTGTCTTCACCAATTGATCCAAATTTGCAACCAAATTCTTTTTGCTTGTCATGTGGTTACTGCAACCACTATCTAATGGCCACACCTTATCAGATGGTTCATGCACGGTTTTGCATGCTAGGAACATGGAGTTAGTATTCTCTATACTAACATTATCTCTCTGATTTCCTTGATCAACTATCTTCTTCCTGCAATCACGAGCATAGTGACCAAATTTATTGCAATAATAACATTTCACCTTTGATTTGCCAAACCTTTGATTATTGTGAAAGCTTATGCTGTTGTTGCTTCCACTTTGATGTTCATGCTCTTCTCGACCATCTCTATGACCACCATAGCTTCTGCCTCCTCCTCTACCTCTCGATCGACCTCTGCCTTGACCTCTTGAAATATAAACTTGACTTTTGAAAGCAATTTTTAAAGTGGAATCCTTATTTCTATCTATCCTTGCCTCATGCGATAGAAGTGATCCCATCAACTCATCAACTGTCAGCTTTTCCAAATCCTTGGCTTCTTCTATGGCTACTACCACAACATCAAACTTGGTAGACAAATATCTAAGGACCTTCTCAATCACTGTTTGATTTTTAATGTATTCACCATAAATTTTTAATTTATTTACTACAAACATGACCCGATTCATGAAAGAATCAATGTCCTTTGTCTCCTTCATTTGAAAATTTTAAAAATCTCTCCTAGTATTCTGCAATTTAACAATATTGACTTTTTCCATACCTTGATAGCTTGTCGTCAAAGTTTCCCATGCTTCCTTTGTTGAAGACGTGATCATTATCTTTTGGAACACTAATCGGTCCACTCCCTGCTGGATAAGAAGCAACGCTTGTGCATTCTTCCTTTTGTCTTTCTTTCATTGTTCCCTTTCTACATTATTGAGGGTTTATTCTTTTGCATCATTCTCAGGTTCTGCAAACCCAAACTTGACATAATCCCAAACATCATGCGCTTTTAACATGGTCTCCATTTTAATGGCCCACACATCATAATATTTCCCTGTGAAAGAAGGAAGTTGTGGCTGGAAACTTGATGTGGCCATATTGCTTCAAAAAAATATATTCTCTGATAAAATCCTAAATTTCACTTTTTGTATGCTTTGCAAAGCTCCTTAAAAAAAACCTTTTTTTTTTTATAAAAGTTTATAAAATTTTATAAATAATCCTTATTAATTTTTTTATTAAAAAAAAATCTTATAATAAAAACTTTATAAAAAAAAAAAAAAAAATCTTAAAAAAATTATTTTAAAAATATTTAAAAAATAAATATTATAAAAATGCTTTTTAAAAAAATATTTATATAAACTTCTTTATAAAATCCCCTTTTCAATTCAATAGAAATTCCTTTTTAAAAAATCACAAGTATATGACTTTATTTTTTAAAAGAACGAAATCCTCCAACCACTAAATTTGGTGAACACGACTGTAGACTTTATTAACTTAAAACCCGTTTGCCCACCCAGTGAATAAAAAAGAAGTGCGGAATAAATTGGATTTGAGTACGTAGTTTTTGACCTTTTGAACACGACTGTCGGATTTATTAACTTAAAACCCGTTTGCGCACCCAGTGAACAAAAAAAAGTGAGAAATAAACTGGATTTTGAGGAATTCGTAAGTTTCATGACTCTTCGCAGTTTTTCAACCAAAAAGGTGCGGGAATGTGCGTTTGTTGCACTAAAAACGTGCGGATTTTTACACTCTTTATCCGTTCAACAATTTTGCAAATTAAAAAAAAATGGCCAACCTTATGTTCCTAGCCTTCTTTACTGCCTTTGCTGGCTCACCGATTTTGTGATCCTTTCTCAGCTTTGATATCAATTTGTTGGAAAGAAAGAGGATATTAAACACAAAATAACACAAGTATTTCACACACGAAACACATGAACTACGACTCTTCAGTTAATTATACGAATTTCAATCTCACTCAATGAATACAATGAACCTGGTAAAGGGTATTTATCACTCACTTGACATGAACACACTTACATAACTCGACTTGACCATTAGTCACTTAACTGATTCTCTAACTCACTTACCAAATTCATCTATCACACAACTAGACTAATTCAACGCTTAATTAACTAATTCTCTAACTCTGCATGCGGGACTTACTTAACTATTTTAACAATTTGGTGGTGATCCCACAAGAATTTCATTCCAAACAAAACATGTTGACACTGTCAACGCTTATGTTTCTCAAGATCAACCAACATTTAACTCATCAACGTTACCAGAGGTATGGCTCTAGTGCTCTTCAGGGCAACATAGGCTGTAGGAAATAAATTGATGATGAAGAATGCAACGCATAATGCCACTAGAGGCTTTGTGAATGTCATCATGTTTTAGCTGATAACGTGGAGTTTGATGAACGCTAAACTCTATGAATTTTGATGAACGCTAACCACTGTCCAAAATAAAGTTTAGCTCAAAATTAATATTTCATCATTCATTCGTCATTTGGAATTAACATGAGTTCCTTGATTTCTCCGCAATATTTATGGCCCATAATTATGTTCTACCTTGATATGCAGAACAATGTATTCTATGTAGCACTCGTCCCTAAGAAACCATGTTGGCAATGTTGCATACCATTAAGGCTTCCCACATATCGAATTTGAGGTAATTGAAAGGACATACTAGTGTTGCATGTATTACAACCCAGGGAGTGACATGGATTCAACAACGATGGTTGTAGCAGTTTTTTTTTTCAAACGATTCAAATTGGACCAACATACAATAATACAAGCATATAGCCAAAGGAATTGCATGTTTCCTTCCAAGACAAATCCCTGTGCAACTATCATTCTTTTTTAAGGAACCTTTTCATAAAATACTTTTCATCATGTGACATCGAGGACGCATCATCAAAATTAGAATCTTCTCTTAAAACAACACGAAAAATTCATTTTCCATTTTTTTTCATATCAAAACTTAAAAATAAATGTCAATAACTTAGTAATATTTAAGTATGAGGGGTTTACACATTGAATTATATTAGATATCATTTTAAATTCAATAATATTTTCGTTTTTAAATATGCACTTTAGCAACTAAGAGATTCAATTGTGCAGAAATTATAGCCATTTTTACCAATCTAGTTAAAAGGACATTTCCTTAACTTTTACCAATCGAGTTAAAACGATATTTCCTTAACTTTATTTCATCATGCTCTTTTTCTTGAATAATATTTTCTAGACTAACTTAACTTTCTTATTTTTGGAATAATCTTTCGTAACTTTCCTTTAATATTGTTGATGAAGCCTCGGATAAAGCTTCAACATTTTTTAGTGAGGTGGCCATTTTTATGACAATGTGCAACAATTCTGCATTGCGGCTTTCTCTCGCCATTATCTTTTGTCATTTTTCCTTCATGAAATTTATGTACATCATCATTCTCTACCAGCATTTGGAAACTTTATCATTGGTCAGCCTGAAAAATGAACACAAAATTTTAGGCCAAAAACCATGATTCTCACTATCATGTTTCATACAATAGAAAGAAACTTTTGTGTAGTCAGTGCTATACCTTTGATGTTTTTCTTTCTCACAAATTTGACGAGGTGAACTTGATGACATAGAAGTTCCCTTCGAAGCATAACTTGATTCAATGGTCTTGGAAGATTCTCCAACCCATTCTTTTTTGTATCCTATCCCAACATATCAAGGTCGATCTTCAACTTTAATGGGTTTTATTATACCTTAACCATGAATTCCGAAGCCTTTTCCTTCATAACCCATTTTTAACGACAATTTTGATCCAATTCCTCGAGTGTGCTTTTCTACGGATCAAAACAATGATCTTCTTTGGGGAAAACTGAATGTGAACAAGTGTCACTTACCTTGTTTACCTTAGCATTCTAACACTTCACAAGGTTATCTTTTGCAACTTGCAATTGCAACTCCATTTCTTTGAGTCTATTATGGAGTTCTTATTTTTCATATTCCAATATATTCATCTTATTTCACAACTCATTGTTTTATTTGTCCTCATTATACAATTCCTCTACCATTTTCTTCATGGTTAAAAATTTTTGATAAATATTTGAGTCTTGATAAATATTTGCGAAGAAAGGATAAAAAAAGACTTATTTTTTGAAATCGACATTTCAAAACTTAAGAAATTACCTTCTCAACCAATTTCCTTCTTCTTGCTTGAATTAAACCTGGAAAATGTACCCACTAAGCCAAATAATCAACCGCTCTGAGACCAAATAATCCGAAAACTTGAGAGCATAAAACTTGCAACAAAGTCTTTTACTTGATTGTAAGGGCTTATGAAATTAATATACAAATTTGTCACATAAGCATGTAAATTAACACATAAATATGTAACGTAGAATGCACAATAATAATTTAACCAAATCATGAACAAGGAAAAACATGAAGCATCAAGACAAAGATGATAACAGAGTTCACCCCCTCCACTAGGCTACATCTCTGGATTCACCTCTAAAGGTGGAATCACTTTATAGTATTCTTTAAAGAGGAATGTGTGCAATTATCTATTAAAAAGGGTTGAAAACATAGAGCTTCCTTCTACTACCAAAGGTTCTTCAAGATTTACCCATTACAAACATTTCCTCAATACCTCAGAAATACTTTAGCTCTCCAATCTCTCTAAACAAAAGCTTTCTCAAACAAACTTTCTCTAAAAAAAAAAGTCCTATTCCAAAGAGTACATAAAAGGAATTTATAACTTTTAGAGATCCATAAACAAGGGAGAGAATAACTCTTTATATCCCCTCCCCAAGGATAGAATAACTCTCTATATCCATTAAAAGAGGAACTTATGATATTCCTAAGGAGAAAATCTCTCAGATCCACATATTAATGACATCATCCACACTTTTAAGGGAAACAATCCCACGAAAATATCAACTTCCAACTTGAGATTAGAAATTGTTTGTGAGGTGGATTCTCACACTTAAATCAATTTCATTTTTACAAATTAAATGAAAATACATGAGCACCTAAACCCATCTAGAGTATTAATCATTTACAATTTCCACATTTTTCCAAAGTTTCTGTAAGCTTATCTTTAGTGTGCATAACTGTTATGGAGCTCATCAAGTGCCAAAAATAGACACATTTAAAATTTTTTCAAGAGGGGAGATTGTCTTGGATCAAGGTCATGTTGGTTTTAGGAGACATCGTTCGACTATCAATCATCTTTTCACTCTTAGGATCATTTCTGAGGAGTTTCGTAATAGTAACAATGATCTCTTCTGTTATTTTGCTAGCTTTAGAAAATATTTTGACATTGTTGCTTGGGATAAGTTATGGAAAATAATTGAATAAATAATTATCCCTCCCGAGTTAAGGATTGTTATAATTCAAATCTACGAGAATGTTGTTCCAAGGTTAAAACCAATGAGGGGTAGTCTAAATAAATTAAATTTAATATCCGGGTTAAGCAAGGGTGTCCTCTATCCCCTGCCATTTTTTGAATTTACATCAATAAGCTAGAAGAGTGTTTGGAAACTGCAAGATGTATTGGCCTTGAGCTCGCTGGTATGGTCATTACTCTTATCCTTTATGATGACGATATCGTTCTTCTAGCCATATTCGGCGAGGATGATCTTGAAAATCAGCTTAAGACCCTCCATGATTATGCTCCAAGATGGTTATGACGATTAATACCAACAAGAATAAAGTCATGATAATTAAATTCAAAAATATCAACCATGGTAATTTAATCTATGATAACAATTACTTGGAGTAGGTTTCTTCCTGCAAATATTTAAGTATTGATATTCATCATCAACTCAACTAGAATTATAGCATTGAGAAAATGATTATTGGAGGATGGAAAACTTATTATGAGCTTGAAAACAATTGTAAGTCAGATGATCTTTGGATTTAGTATAAAAAAAGGTTCCCGTTTTTAGAATCTCGTCACCCTTGTTATTTTACATGGATGTGAGTTTTGGGATTGCAGTATATTCATAGAATCGTGGAGGAGGGTCGATATGTTTCAAAATAAATTTATAACCTACAACCCCAAGATTAAAGGAAATATTCGATATCCTATTCTCTTGATCGAAGCTAGCCTTTCCCCCATTGAAATGATGACTATGTTTAGGTATTTGATGTACAAGAAGAAATTTTACAACATGGAAGCCAAGAGGTTTTCGAAAATTGCCTCTAACTCTAGCCAAAAATCACACCTCCATCTTAAGTGTGGATAACATAAGGATGTCGAGTATTGGCTCAACCATTGGGGGATAAGGGAGGAGATCATCTTGGGATGATAAGGATAGTATTAAAAATACTATGACCTCCAAATTTAACGATAAATTGTGGGATGAAAACTTAGCTAGAGGGAAAAAAGAATCTAAGGTATTATAAGGAGGTGATAAACCCCACCCTTGCTAACTAGAATTATTTCTCTGTCTTGACCAATACTAAGAAGAAAATGAACATTGCAAGGATAAAAATTGATTCTTATGAGCTTTGAAGTGAAACCTACATTGGTCTACTCCCAAAACACCCCCGGACGAAAGATTCTATCACCTTTTTGATACTAAGAGGGTTGGAGATGAACAAAGCTTTCTCTTATATTGACCGACCCTTACTCACATCTATTCTCATTTCCAAAACATTTGTCACACTTCCAACCTTCTTGACTTGTTATGTAAGAAAAACTATAGTGATCTTGGAGTGCTTCTCTCCCTTCTTTTTTATCATAGAAATAAATTATCAAAGAGTCACAATTAATCTCTTACTTTCTTAAGGTCTCATAGACTGCAATGGTCTTAGTGGATGTTAATCATCATTATCATTAAAAATTAATTGATTTTTTTTAATTATTTTTTTCTTTGAACATTGAAATATTTTATTATGATCAAGATTAAAATAATTTTTATTATTATTGTCTTTCTATGTATGAATAAATTAATGAAATTTAATCTTTAAATAGTTTATTTAAATTATGTATTGAATATATATATTTTCACATGGACATCTGAATATTTTGTTTAAAGTTGAGAGTTAGAGTAAAATATATTTGCTACATTTTTTTATATTTAGTTGCAATATGAATAAGTAATTTAGAACTTACAATAAGAATAGGATTAAGAATATTGATGTTTTATTTTTTAATTAAAAGTAACTAAAGATATAATTTGTTTTTGTTTTTTTATTTAGAGAATATTTTATTTAAAAAAACAAAAAAAAAACACATATCTCAATTTGAGATCGAGCATAAAAAGTAATTATTTGAGATTAAGAGTTTCAGTTGATGTTTTCTGATCCATATTCAATACTCTAGAAAATATGAAAAGCCAACATAAAAATTGATCATAAAAATAAATATACATCTCATAAAAATAATTATACAAAAATGTAAAATTCACCTCTCCAACCATAAACTTGATCACTAACTATTTCATTATAATTAAAAATATTTTGTTTTAATAACTCTGATTCATTTACACTTTTAACGAAATTCAAAATTTATTTGATTATGATGAGAATAATCTAAATGGTTTTACACTTTTAACGAAATTCAAAATTTATTTGATTATGACGAGAATAATTTAAATGGTTAAGTATGTGTTGCAATTCATAGGATCAAAACCTACCTACGTAAATCCATATACAATGTGTTTCATCTTATGAAATCATACTTTATAAACTCAAACACAATGAATTTTATGAAATTTCATAGACTGAAAACCTGCCTTTATAAAGTCAAACACGATAAATTTTATTATTGTTATAACACAAGCACGAATTTCATTTTTATACAATGAAAACCGATAACGAAAAATATATAAAACATGTTTCCATGAATGAGATTTATTTAAAATATATTATTTTTCAGCAAAGGTTTTAGGTAAAATTGTAATCAAAATTTTGACATGTATCATTATTGTGTCTCATCAATAATAATATAACTCTAACCAATATTTAAATAATTAACTTATATCTAAATTAAATGTAATACGATTTATTAAATATTTCATTTTTATATTAAAAATGAAATATTCACAACATTTTAAAAATATATAATTTATAAATAAAATAATTAATAAACAAAAATAAAATAATCAAATCTCAATTTAATTTATTAAAATATTTTTTAATTAATAATAAAATTACATAAATAATATACCAAATTAATAACAATAAATCATATTATATATTTTATTCTTATTTTAAAATTTAAATAACATCCTTAAAATAGGTATATTATTTTAAATAATATTTAAAAACTCACATCACAACACACTACCTCTCAACGCTTTAACGACCTTTAAAAAGGTGGGGGTTGCACGGGAACAACTCCCTACCTTGATTGGGTAGCAGCTTTGTACTTGATATGCAAAGGTGTTTAACAATCTTTAAAAAGGTAAGGTAGGGGTGCAGGGGAACAAGTCCCTGCCTTGATTGGGTAGCAGCTTTGTACTTGATATGCAAAGGTGTTTAACAACCTTTAAAAAGGTAGGGTTGTAGGGGAACAAGTCCCTCCCTTTGTACTTGATATGCAAAGGTGTTTAACAACCTTTAAAAAGGGTTATCATAAGGCCTAGCACCTCACCATGTGGTTCACCCATAGTCTTGATACCAAAGAAAGATGGAACTTGGCGCATGTGTGTAGATTTCCGAGCTATGAACCTTCTAGTGAGATAACCCTATGGAGCACACCTCGAGTAAAAGAAAAACAAGAGAATAAATATAATAAGTTTCATGGAGGGTCGGTAATACCTATGGAGACGTGTAACACCTTCCTTCTGTGTTTCCAAAAAATAATAAACGCTAGCATGCATGGACCAGTATTAGGGTTATAAACCATTGAAAGGAAATGTCAAGAAATGAGAAAATAATGATAAGCACTAGCTAATTCTGGAATTACCAGTCGAAGCTTGTATGAGAATGGCCATACGTGTGGAGACAGAGTTTCAGTTGTCTCCTGAGGCGGTGGTTCTCATAAATCACAATGGACGCTCCAGCCTCGGCCAGCTAAAAACCCTAGCAAGTCAAAGAATGGTATTAGAAAATAAGAACGAATTTCTTGAAGGAAAAACCCTACTCTACTGTCAACGAGATTGGGCAGAATATACCTAACTGTAAAAATACTAGTCGTCGGAGTCTACCATTTCTAACACTAGAAAATGCCAATCGAGCAATGTCGGACAAATGTTTCAGTAGAATGTGAGAGAATACGTTGATTCACCGCGCATGTTACCTCTTGATTTGATCATGGGCTTTATAGATTGGACTCGTTCTATCCAATTTCAACCCTTTTAGTTTTGGATTTACTCAAAATTATAGAGGAGGGTAGCTGTCATATACAATCAGAGTCGAGACCCAAATATCTAACCTTGAATAGCATCAGAAGAAAAGCCATCATTCGAACCATTACCTTCCAGTTACATAACCAGATTGAGATCGAGATAAAGATGCAGGAGCACCTCGAAGGTTGTCTTGACACAGCTATTGGGGCGAACCTGACCTTCGTTTCAATCAATCAATCAATGTGTGTTTTACCCCAACGATTCAATTACATAACCTACCTTCCTTTGAAACTCTTAACTGGGGGCCGGAGAACCATGATACTTTGCATGACATATATGATGGCACTCATACAAGTGTAGTAAATTCATATGACATGACATAGCTGGCACAATGCATGATACACACTTACTACAACTAGAAAGAATTAATCGAAATTAAAATGATTTTATGTTACTTAATTTAATTTAACATGGATTCTAGCTATCGGTAGGCCTACCACTAATTAACTCAAATGGAGGAGATCCTCAGAAACTTGACAGAGTCCAATCTTTCGAAAGTAGAAGCTGCTTGAATACGTTGAGTAGAGGAGATCCATCCATGGCACTGAGAGTGCAAGGAATTCATGCAAATTTGTATCTTGGCGAGGCATAGAATATGTAAGCAGGGAATGCTTTATGCAACCCACTAAAGTATTAGAAGTTGAAAAACAATTGAAACGGGAAGATTGTCAACCAAGTCACGAGGATAAGAGAACTTCAGATAACGTTTTTGTAGCCGCTTCTCTGGTTTCAAATTACCTAGTTGCTTTTGATGGAGTTAATGCAATTGGGATTTCTACTTATCTATTTTCTGGAACATCAGGCTCTTTTAGAGGCAATGATTCCTATATGCAACAAAATATTCCCATAGTTCCATCAAGGCATTCGAGAGCGTATGGTTCTTTCTAATCGTAATTATAAAGCCCGCAATACCTCGCAAAAGGAAAAGTCAGAAAAACAAGTAAGGAAAGTCGTATTTAAACCAATCTTAAACATTTTTGTGAAATGGAAATTATTTTGAAGGTTTCTTTTGAAAAATTTCTCTTGTAAACCAATTTAAATCATTTTGTGCACCCGTAATTTTTTTGAAAAATTTCTCTTGAAAATAAGAGAAACACGTTACCATTGTTAAATTAAATAACAAAATAGGATAGGAGTGTGATTTGCATTATTTTTTTCATTGTGGTTTTGTATGAAACGTTAAGCTTAGTGCAATTAGATAGAACTCAGCCTTAGACATTATGCAAGTTTGAAATTATTCCATGTCAAGCAATTGAAACCATTTCTTTACCCAACAAAACATTTCCCTGGTTTTTTTTGAAACCTTAAATTTAGTGCAATTAGATAGAACTCAGCCTTGACATTATGCAAGTTTGGAAATATTCCATGTCATGCAATTGAAACCTTTGCCTTTCCCAGAAAAATTTTCCCTTTGCCTCTTCAATATAGTCCTTTACTTGGATATATTTAAAAACTGGCAAGTGAAACTAGTCAAGTGGCTTACCTTGAACCAATCTTAGATGGGCAGTATCATATAGTCAATATTAGTCAATAATCATATCCTCCTTTCTACTAGGTTCTTGTTCGATCAGACAAGAATCCATGTGAGGAGGTGCTTCCTTCAAGCACACAAGATTAGTACTTGGCCCCCGTTTGATGGCAACATGTTCTTCATGATCCTCCTCGCGAGCGACAACAAGTGGAGTATGTCCTTACTTATTGAACCAAGAAATCAAACTTGCCAAGCCATTTCCATCAAACGGTACGCAGGAGATGTTTCTGGCTCTCTCACTGGTTATGTAGCTGGAGGATCCTATGTTTCTTTACCTTGATGAAGATCTGCAATTGGCACTAAGTGAAGTAAAATTTTCCATCATCACTAAGTGAAGTAAACTTTGTCATCGCTTGACAGGGGCTAGATGGTTGTGTGCATGAAAAAACACTGGGAGCCTTAGAAACATGTGTTGCATTAGAAATAGGTGTAAATTGTCACGAGGAGGCTCAGATGACACAAATATGATCCAAGAGACCATAATGAATTGACCTTGATTTTTCTTTATAGGCTTACTTTTCCTTATAATTTAAATAACCAAATATCATTTAGTACCATGAATTAATGGTAGCATTAATTTCTAGTTGTTAAATATGAATCATACATACGAGATAATATCCATGGTTATGGCCTCCTTGCCTCGGGAAGAGGCCATAACCACGAAAAACTTAGACGGCAGAAAAACTTAGGTAATTGTCGCAACGACTAATGTTAACTGGATCATTTCAAATACTATAGTCCCGTGCCTGACGACATTGACTAATAATACTTTATGTGCAAAGGTGGTGATTACAATTAAAGAAAGAAGGTTATACTTTCAATCTAATAAAAGGAATGCATTCCTTTGCCATGAATAAATTACAACATTGAATATGAGTATGAGTATGTCCCATATTCATGGGATATGATTTAAGGAGCATGGGATGGTTTTTTTTTTAATTTCTATTTTTTTAAGCTAAATTTGTATTGTCTATAGATAAGGATCAATATCAATTATATGTAGAAATATAAGTTTTTCAGAATTTATATTGTCCAAAATTTAACTTTTTTAGATACTAGGAAACTAAAACAGTATCTGGATCTCGTGAGTGTTTAGAAAACATAGGAATAAAAAAATAAGACCTAAAACTAAAGAGAATTTAATAGAAAATATTTAGAAGGTAGGATTAGAGTTAATGGATTATACTTGGATGGGTTCCTTAATGTTTTAGGAGAGTAGCCTAGCTCTAGAGGAATACAAAATTATCTTTTAATTATAGTGAGCCATATGTCCATAGAAGCCAGTTGTCATTGCATGTGGCCTAGGGAAAATAACATGTCATCTCTGATAGAATTTTAGCCCATGAGTGCACTACTATGAATAAGTTTAATATGGAAGTAAATTTCCACTATGTACATGTATTAGTTATATCTACCTTGAGTGTGGCCTACATTAGGTACCCATTTTTTCACGTTTGCTAACACTTCAGAAACAGTGAGCCTTACATTATTTCTCATCAAAGTGCCTTTTCACTTGGGTGATTTCATTTTGTATTGGCTATGAAGTTAGTTCTCGATACTTGGCTGTAGAGCTTTTAGCTCGGAGTTGGGCTCGAGTTTTCCCTCTCTCCTAATAATAGGAAGTACCCTAATGGACCCATTTTTGTTGGCATGGCATGGATACCTTATTGATCTGAAATGACTGTATTAGTTTTGATGTGCTAAGTATTTTCAGTTTATAAACATGTGCATACTTGTCTCATTAGTTTGCATAAGGGTTGAGGATTTTAACCATGAATTGTAGATGATTTTAGGTGAATTAGAAGCATAAAACAAGCTTAAATAACACTGAACAACAGTGTAAAATAGAGAAATAAGGCACCACATGAAATTTACACAACAGGTATGATGAAGCAATTCACCCCTCTTGGGATACATCTGCTGGTCCAGCTCCCAATGGCATGTCCATCTTTCATTATGCTCAAATTTTTGCAAATAAATGTAGTTACAGTGCTCTAATGGTTTTTTCCTCTGCACCAATGGCTCCAGAATTCTCCAATTAGTAAAAAATGACTCTTCATTCCCTCAAAATGGGCGAACAATTGAGTCTCCTACACTTTTTCCCAGTTTCACCTAGAAAAGCTCCACTAAAAGTGGAGAACTCCACTTAATTGGAGTTAAATTAGTAATTACCGCCACTTTGGGTGCGCCTGCCAACCTGACCGTCGGAATTAACTGTGGCAATTAAATTTTGCAATTGGGGTGGCCATATGCCAACCCCAAACCATGGTTATCGCAACTTTTAGCGGAACTTGGGGTAGTAACCCCGATGCACAGTTTTAAACTCCGGTTTGAATGCTAGATGTTAGTAGAGATTGTTAGGAATCTGTAATCAGCAAGATTGGCAAAGTCCAATCACAGAAACAACATCGTTTCAACCACTTTGGGATTCTAGGATCTAGCCCTCCTGAATCCGGAGAGGGATCTCTCCAATAACTGAAAAGATGGATTTGTCTTTGAAGTTTGGGGTGATGATATTAGGCTAGTTATGAAGGCCAAGGGTTTGTTTTGGTTTTTGGATGGTTGAGCATGATTACTGTTTGAGGTGGAAAGTCCTAAGTGCAAAGAGTTTCAAAGGTGAGAAGTTGCAAGCAAATAGAACAAGCTTTGGCCAGGAATATAGATAATTGCAGGTTTTAGTCCATTGGGCTATGGAGTCATAATAGGATTTAATTGGGACAGCAAGAGGCAAGAGTGGTCTATGGGGAAAGTCATCTATATCTAAGGATCTCTTTTGAAGTTTGATTTATGGAATGAAATGATACAACAAGAAGGAAAATTAAAGAGATTGTAGAACAAAGAGCAGCCCAAGATCTGGTAAGTACTTTTAAACCAGCCAGCCTCTGACAAACGCTTAAGAAGAACATAAAAGCAAACTAGGATATGGTAAGTACTTTTAAACTAGCCAGCCTTTGATACGCTTTCAATAGAAAACATCTTAAAACAAAGGGAAACTTGAAGGCAACTGTTGGAGTAGAAACTAGAGGACCAGGCTCACCACAAATCCTCTCCTAGCTCTGCTTTACTTGGTTACTTTCAAGACAAACACAAAGATAACACAGAATGGCCTAAGATTTGGTAAGTACTTCTAAACTAGCTAGCTTTTAACACATTCCAAGGGAAACGTTCAGACAGCCTTTGGGGATAAAACTAGGACCAGGGCACACCATATCTTCCATAGTTCATCTCTAGTTAACTAATACTGAACATAACATTTAAGAATAATATTCAACTAAGGCAATAAGATGAGGGAACGCCAGCATTCTTATGCTTAAACTGAATTGAATCATTCCCAAATAACACAGATTGGAAGAAAACATTCAGATAAAGATTTTCAGTCAGAGAAGGTTACTGATATACAGTAGGTCCTAACTCTATGCATGATGTTCTTTATAAGAGAATATGAAACATAGTGAAAACAAAAACAAAATAACAAGTTACAATTAGAAAAACATCACCGTCAACATAGACCAGGATCCCATAAATCAGCTTGTATTGATGCTCCAAACCAGTTACAGCTTTAAGTCCAATGCTTTAGTTTAACAATCATCCACACCTCTCAGCCTAATTTATCTATCACAAGCAGAGCTCCAAGAGCTAGTGAAAACTATTTACAATCAGAATTTTTCAGCTCAATCACATTATAATGTTCAGCAACCTAATCAACCAACCCCTCTCTCATCTTTCGCAGTAGTATATATAGAAGAATGAGGAGGTGAGATCTGATAAAAGATCTCAAAAACTAATTAATACAGAATTAAATGTCTTTTTGGCCTTTGGGGGGCTCAATGAAGAAACTTTACATAGGTGTCCTCTGTATTAAATGATTCACATAAAGATAAAGCTAGGTGGGAGCTCCTTTTTACCTTTGAGGCTCTGTGTAATGTCAAAGTAACTCTACTGATAATTTGTCATTAATTTTGTTTGCAGACTTTACCCTCTGGCTGCGTTGTGAGGCAGATATCTGGTCCTGATCAATAACTTCGACCTGTATTTGAATACTTTGAGGCGCAGGTGGCAGTATCGTAGCTGGGAGAAATTGATTTGCCTCAAATGTGGCAGTGGAGGCTTCCCTGTAGATAAAACACTTAAGATTTTCTTCAAACTGTGTTTTAATCTGGGGATTAGGCTTTTGATAACCTATCTTATCCGTAATCCGTCCAGATTTGTCTTCAGTCTTCTGTTCTGGTATATTTTAGTCTTCGACACTGATACTCTTTGACCATGCCTGATTCATTCTGTTTTGTTGATGTACAGGGCTGCGCAGGGGTCGTATGACAATAAGGCTTCATGAATCGTTGATGAGATGTGTATTTGAAACCTGCAAGTGATTTCCTTTGATAAATCGAAAGCAGGAGGGTCGTCACCCTCTGTTTTGAATTTCATTCAGTGACAGTGGAACAAAACATTGGAATCCTGCAAAATACAAAAAAACGTTATAAAATTCTGCATGTATAGGTCAACTGAATCGGAAGGCGCGTGGAGGAAGCGGGGCCATTGGATGGCATCATCCAACGGTCGAGATTAATCAGAGGGAAGGTGAAAGAAAAATTTAATCAGAGCCGTCGATCGCGCAGAGATCGACGGTCGGGAGCGAAAGTGAAAATAACGTGAATGGGTTACGTTATTTCGGGAAAATAAAATAAAACGAGGAAAAAAAAAGGTTTGAAACCTTTATTTCGGCCGAAAAATGGTTAAAAGTCACATTCGGGGAT
Organism: Pinus albicaulis; assembly: GCA_034641835.2. NCBI lineage: Eukaryota > Viridiplantae > Streptophyta > Pinopsida > Pinales > Pinaceae > Pinus > Pinus albicaulis. Next base: position 8,559,691 of record CM076569.1, on the reverse strand, counting down.
CGGGACATACGTGGGCCATCGAATGAGATCGGCCCACGCGATCAACGGTGGAAAAAGGCGTCAAATAAACCTTAGAAAATGCGTTCGAACGTCAAAACTTTGATAGAACCATGCTAAATAAAGCCCGGGCCCGGAAATGCTGACTAGATGAGGAATTAGGGTGATGAATTGTGGGCCATCGATCTATAGATCAAATCGATGGCGGAGATGCTTTGTTGACCGCACCGTAGCCTGGTTATTGCGTGGGCATCTTCGTCGAGCAATCACCGTCCGATGATCGGCCTCAGAACGGACGGTACGCATCAATATCGCACCGAGTCCTCGTCCGAACTTTAATGCGCGATGGACGGTGGTTTGGTTAACAGTGCCCAGGACACGTGTCGGCCAGCGTATGGAATCGCTGCGAAATGGGAAAAAACTGCCCAGCTCATAAACGCGGTGCGATGAATACCGCGCGGTTTTTTCAGCGGTGATGGGATGGCGGGGACCACCGGTTTATATGGAAGGCCATGTGACCGGGTTTTACAGAGGAGGGGCTAATCAACATCGGAGGATGTGATAAGCGCTTGGAGCGCTGGTGCTCGGTCCCAGCACCAGGATGTATGGAAAAGAAGGGGTTTAAAACTTAGCCCAAGGGGGCTTAAGTCTAGAATACATAAAAAATGCATTTTCAATGGTTTTCAAGGAGTTTGAGAGTTTCGATAAGGCCAAGAAGGAGTCTTGGGCCTTGTCAAAGGGATTTTGATGAAGGAGACAGGGGAGAAATATGAAAATGAGAATTTTTCATGGGAGAGGGGGGTGTTAAAATGAGGTTAGTTTTGGAGGAAGGGGGGAAAAGAAAATGGTGCTTGCAGCAGTGTTTTTCCTTGGAAATTAGCCGGATTTCAGAGTTTTGAAGATGGAAAGATCAGTGAAGATTTGGACAGAGGCATGACACCTTCAAGAGTCTTCAAGAGCCAACACTTTTTCCATAAAAATTTGTTCCTTGAAGGCTCCAAACAGTTTTAGCCACCTTTTGCTATAACATATTTATAGGTGGCTAACAGAGACCACAGGGAGAGTTGACAATGGTTAACCGTTGCAATCTGACATGTGTTAAAATCGTTGCGGAAAGTTGGCGAGTTGTGGGTTGAACGATCGTATAGGCCATGACGGTAACGTTTTAGTGTTGCCGTGTGACAAAGTGTTGTGGGGATCGTTGGTGGATTGGGACCGCCGGCGGTTCCCAACCCCTAACTTCATTTTCATTAAACCATAACATAAACTTGTGACTAATGAATATTAAGTCACAACGTGCAGCTCGGGTGTTAAGTCGTGCGCTTGCTGGACAGGAGGTCCCGTGGCCGATTCCTGCGGCCCCCACACAAAATTTTACTATGTGTTGCAAGGCCACGTGACGGCCTCAATGCTAGCCACGTGGCAGCTCCTGATTAGCCTTCCAAACCCGTACCTTCCAATAAGAAGCTGACACTTGTCAACCTGCAGTTGGTTTTGAGGAAGGAATATTCCTCTGAAAATTCCCTTTTGTTGAATGTCCATCCACCCACTTTCTGATTGTGCATCCCATTCAAACCTAGTCAAACTGTCACAATTTTACCTATTTGGCGTTTTGATCAAAACGCGATATCTCGCTCATACAACATCGGTTTTTTGTGCCGGAATCAGAAAGACGAGGTCTACGCAACCATCCTAGTTTCAACCCAATCTTGTAACTTTGAATTTTGAGTAAAATTTATGAACTCCTGATCACTCCTCCCCATTGGGAAGCTTTTGGAACCCAAAAGACTTTATTACCTATTCAGTAGATGAGGTTACAACTCCCTCACCTTTCCAACCTCCATCCATTTTTCCTTGATTGGTTTAGTGCCTTTAAGCCCAACTCGAAGGCATTCAACACTTCCCCTATTTGATGCTCTTATCCTCCTATCAAGAATTGTATCTTCTTTGAGCTCATCCAGAATTTTTGGCGAGAAATATTCAATAGAAGGTAGTTGAACATCACTTCCTTGATCATCAATTAAAGGTGGCTCATACAAACGTAAATTTTCAACACTAACAACTGAATACATTTGCATGTAAAAAGGCAATTCAAGTTGAAATGCATTATTACCAACCTGTTTTATGTTCTTGAATGGACCATATCGAATGGGTTTGAGCTTTTTACCTTCCCCTTGCATCCTTTCTTTGCTAATGTGCAACCATACCTCATCTCCCTCTTGAAACTTGTGAACAACCCGGTGTTTGTCATGCCTCTCTTTGTATTTGGTTTGACTTTTCTCAAGTTATTTTCCAACTTGTTGATGTATAATCTGGATTTTATCAATGAACTTTCGAGCCTTATCAATGTCACTATGGCCATCAATTGCAACATCCTTCCTAAAGATGAAGTCTAATGGCGATTTTGGCAAATACCCATAGCATACTTCAAAAGGTGATGTTTGTGTTGAAGAGTGATTTTCTTGGTTGTAAGCGTGTTGAATGTAATGCAGTTGTTCCTCCCACAACTTAGGATGTTTGTTGCAATATCCTCTCAATAGATGCACAACAGTTCTGTTCACCACCTTGTTTTTTCCATCTGTGTGTGGATGAAAAGTGGTACTCTTTTTCAACTTTGTGTTCATCATTCTCCATAGATTTGCCCAAAAATTCCAAATGAACTTGGAATCCCTGTCGCTAACACTAGAAGTGGGCAATCCAAAATGAACCCAAACATGTTGAATATAAAGTTTAGTAGTTTTTTCAGCAGTAATGGTTTTCTTACATGGCATAAGTATAGACATTTTACTGAATCTATCCACAACTACATAAAGATAATCATGTTGTTTTATTGACATAGGTAGACCTCCAACAAAGTCCATGGAGACACTCTCCCATGGCCTTGATGGTACTGGTAGTGGCGTGTACAACCCAAGCTTCCTATTACTAGGCTTACTTGTTGCACACATAAAACAACCTCTTATTAACGCAACACACTATCTATCATGAGAGGCCAATATCAATACCTTTGTAGATGCGCCACTATTTCACTTACCCCAAAGTTTCCAACAATAAGAGAAGAATGAGCTTCTCTCATGACACTTAGCCTCTCTCCTTATGACATACACAACTAGCCCAAATGAAACAACAAATTTTTATGCATGTGATAATATTTTTCTTCAACTTGATTCCCTTCACTCAAACTAGCATACACATCTTGAAAGTCAATGTCATGTGCATATTGTTCTATGTAACTCTCATGTACAACATAATCATTTTTGAGTAAAGTAGATGCACTAATGATTGGTCTTGAAAGAATATCTACAACTTTATTGAAAATACCTTTCTTGTAGCTTATAACCAAGTGAAACTATTGAAGAAATCCCATCCACCTAAAATGTCTTTATTGCTACAATTGTGTTTGTGACTGAAAGTACTGCAATGGTTGGTGATCGTTGTGTACAATAGTCTCTTTACCCATCAAGTAATGTTTCCACTTCTTAACACTTTGTACCAACGCATATAGTTCTTTGTCATATGTAGGATAATTAGTCACTACACCATTAAATGCTTCAGAATGAAAAGTGATAGGCTTACCATGCTGCAAAAATACTGCACCCAGGGCATAATCACTAGCATCAATTTGTATCTCGAATGGTTGTCTCAAATTTGGTAATGCAAGGACTCGATCTGAACTGATCTTGTCTTTTAAAGCTTCGAAAGCTTGTTGTTGTTTGCCTCCCCATTGGAATCCTTTCTTCACACTTGTCATTGCATGCATAGGAGCTATGATGGAAGAGAAGTTAGCAATAAACTTTCTCTAATATTTGAGTTGCACCTAAGAAACTTCTTACCTCGATCACTATTTTGGGTGTGGGCCAATTCATAATGGCTTCCACTTTAGAAGGATCAATCCTCAATTCTCCTCCTCCTACAATATGTCCCAAATATACCAAAGAAGTCTTTCCAAACTCACACTTTGACATCTTAAGAAACAATTTCTCTTTCTTCAAAATATCAAGCACTCTATTCACATGCAAGACATGATCTTCTCTTGTTTTGCTGAAAATCAATATGTCATCTAAGAACACAATAAAAAAGTCATCAAGGAATGGATGCAAAACAATATCCATAACACACATGAAATTTTCTGGTGCATTACACAAACCAAATGGCATAACTAGCCACTCAAAGAGTCCTTGTTTGGTTTTGAATGCAGTTTTCCATATGTCACTTTCTGCAATTCTTACTTGATAATATCCACTTCGTAAATCTAACTTAGTGAAAAACTTTGTGTCTTTCAGCTGATCAAGAAAATCATCTATTCTTGGGAGTGGGTAATGATTCTTTACTGTAATCTTGTTCATAGCTCGGAAATCTACACACATGCGCCAAGTTCCATCTTTCTTTGGTATCAAGACTATGGGTGAACCACATGGTGAGGTGCTAGGCCTTATGATACGGTGACGGAAAATTTGTCGGCCAACGATGGGGGATCTCCCATTAAAAAGTCCCAATTAGACCTTAAGCCAGATTTGGAAGTAGGGATCCCAAAAGAAAGTGTGGGTCCGCTACGCTTAAGACGCCTTCTTCCCTTACGGTCTCGAAAAGGAACCTGATTAAACCTGCGGACACACACTTATCCATAGGATACGAAATACATGATTGATGCATGGAACATGTCTACAACACTATGCGTAGCAAGAGAATGAATAAGACACATACGCCCGAAAAAATGCAGTTAACGACACGTCTTTGGGGTCATGCTTGCAAGGTATCTTACCACCGAAGAAACAATTCTTAATGGCAAGATTCCTTCTTACTTCTGAAAGATAAAACGAAATGCTAATAGACAAAGGTATTAACATTCATTTAGAAAGCGATAAGACTGAATATCATTAATACAAGCATAGATAAGCATGATGCATAAATGATATTATTAGAAAATGCAGTTTCATTAATCATAGGATGTTCTGAAACTGTTCAAGAAATACACATAGTGCTGTCACAGCAACATACATCATCCGACAAAGGGGTTTTAACAAGTATTCGTATTCATATTCATATGTCTAAGAATATGGTCTTTCAATACAATACAATGTAGCTCTTGAGTCTTCCAATAGAAAAAAGCCCTTTACAAGTTCTAGAGAAGTATTAAAAGAGCAAAGCTTGCCCTCTTGGGGTCCCTGACTTCCCGACTACGTGGTTGGGCTTCCTTGCGACCAGTATTTTTGTGACCTGTAGCTTTGAGAGCCATTGTTGCGACACTGCGACCTGATCGGCAGGTCGGCTGGAGTCTCCATCGGGCATTTACCAAAGTGCGACTTTGCGACACAGCGACCTCTGCGACACGACCCGAGGGGAAATGTGCGACACTGTGACCTCGGTGAATATGCGCCTGCGACCTCGGTGAATATGCGACTGCGACCTCGGCAAATATGTGACCTTGCCTCGCGACCTAGGCGGATGTGCGAACTTCCTGCGACCTTATTAGATTTGCGACCTGCTGACCTCATTGGTTGCGACTGCGAGACCTGCGACCTTGGGCGGGTGTGCGACCTCGCGACCTTGGAGATGTGCGACCTTGCGACCTCCTTGAATTTGCGACCTGTGACCTTGGGCAGTGGTGCGACCTCGCAACCTGCGACCTTGTGACCTCCTTGGATTTGCGACCTCGCGACCTAGGCAGATTTGCGACCTGCGATCTCATTGGATTTGCGACCTGCGACCTCGGCAGATGTTGCGACCTGTGACCTTGGGCAGTTGTGCGACCTCACGACCTTGGAGATGTGCGACCTTGCGACCTCCTTGAATTTGCGACCTGCGACCTTGGGCAGTTTTGCGACCTCGCGACCTGCGACCTTGCGACCTCCTTGGATTTGCGACCTCACGACCTAGGCAGATTTGCGACCTGCGACCTCATTGGATTTACGACCTGTGACCTCGGCAGATGTTGCGACCTGCGACCTTGGGCAGTTGTGTGACCTCGCGACCTTGGAGATGTGCGACCTTGCGACCTCCTTGAATTTTCGACCTGCAACGTTGGGCAGCTGTGCGACCTCGCGAGCTGCGACCTTGCGACCTCCTTGGATTTGCGACCTGCGACCTCGGCAAATGTTGCGACCTCGCGACCTGCGACCTTGTGACCTCCTTGGATTTGCGACCTCACGACCTAGGCATATTTGCGACCTGCGACCTCATTGGATTTGCGACCTGCGACCTCGGCAGATGTTGCGATCTGCGACCTTGGGTAGTTGTGCGACCTCGCGACCTAGGCATATTTGCAACCTGCAACCTCGGCAGATGTTGCGATCTGTGACCTTGGGTAGTTGTGCGACCTCGCGACCTTGGAGATGTGCGACCTTTCGACCTCCTTGGATTTGCGACCTCGCAACCCAGGCAGATTTGCGACCTGCGACCTCAGCAGATATGTGACCTGTTTTGAGAAGGTCCCCTTGTTTGCTGAGGAAGACTCTGGCTCTTTGTGTGACTGAAAGGTTTTTCTCCTGATCCTCCCCTGTTCCGCAACTTTGGCCTCATCGTTGAGCCCAATTTATTTCCCCTTGATGTCGTGGCCCGAATGAGGAATCTGTCACCCGTGGGGTCGACCTGTGGAACATTACGACATCATAACTACTCTTCAATAATGATAACCACAGATAAAACACATGAAGCTAACAAGCTTAAGAGAAGAAACCAAACAATATGCTCAATGACCTATAGCAGGAGGGCTTTTACTCATCAATACACAAAAGGTTTTCGTTCAAACATATGCATGGCAATCTCATTACACATGGCGCGACTCTGGTAAGAATGTTCACGCCTGCGCTAGATGATCCCTCCCACATATGGCATGATTGCAGCAACAGTATCAAGTCATGGTGATGAGACAACTCGTGAGGGGTTGAGGATAGGTCGGCGGGATGTCATTGACTGCAGGTGAGGCAAAAAGACTTTAATGCCTAGGCGAGCAGAGGGGGAACCCAAAATTTTAAATATACCCAAAATTTTGGGTGGTGTTGTAGCGGCTACAACAAATGGCGAACCACTGGTAGAATCCAACATCTCTGTCCATATCACAACAAAGGTCTGAGCCAAGATAGTGATGCAAGGGAATATTGAACAAGTTTCGCGGGTACTGCTTCATATTACTCTGGCCCTTTATAGGTATGCCTAATCCTTGTGCCTCAACTAAGTCTCGTTAATCAGAAACACATCAAAGAGAAAGCTCACAGACGCCAGTAGTTTGTTGACGATGTGAAGAGCAAGGCACTGGGTTTATTATTTTCAGGATTTTTTAAAGTAAGTTTCTGGTGTTGCTCCGCTGCCAGCAGGCCTGGACAGTACCCCGGCGGAGTCACTTCAAGAAATCACAAACATTGCTCCGCTGCCAGCGAGCTTGGTCAGTACCCCGGCGGAGTCATTGCATTACCTCTCTGCGCAGGAAGCCTTTCTCGATCCTTTACCCTTATTTGTTTCATGTGCTTACAACACTTATTTTCATGTGCTCGTGGCACTTATTTTCATGTGCTCATGGCACTTATTTTTCATGGGCGGATGAGGGATCCCGACTTATTTTACGAGCAAGAGAGGTTTTTTCTTGTGTTACAGAAACTAAAAGATGTCCTGATTTGGGTTTGCCCTTGTGCCGAACCTTCACATCCCATCTACCACAATAGGTGAAGTGTGCAAAATGGATCATTAAGACGTCCAAGACTATGCTGGGCATAAGGCTTAGGCTACGGGTAGGGGTCATTTCAACTCATCAGGTCTCCCACAGACAACCGGCTCGTATCTCCCTAGATAATAAGTTTAGACTTATAAGCATATTGTTGATAATGCGACTTCGATGACTGGTCCTAAGAGAAAGCTGCCTCTTGAGATAGCCACCGCAACCTCACACAAAACAATGGGGTTACTGTTTCAGCAATCGGGGAAAAACAAGACTGCAAGGTGATAGGGTTGCAATGAGGGCTCATGAAGTGGTAGGCGATATGACAAAAATGATGTGAGGGAGAGAGAGTACGACGCAATGTAATAAGCGAGGCTCAAGGTGCAATGCAACGCCCTGTGCGAGAACGATCAACCAGTTGTAAGTGAAACTACAAGCAGTGATTATTTATGCAATCGACAAGCAACTGAGCAGGAATTGAAAGGAAAATACTTTTAACATGATGATGCCTAAAATATTAATCGTAAACAAAAACAACAAACACACTTTTAAACTATGAAGTAAAAATTTTGCAAGTAACCCTAATTAACTTTGAACTAAATTTTTTTATTGCAGGTCCTAGCTAGCCTACACCTAAACCCTAGTTTAACCAATGATGCGGTCATGTTATGTAAAATCAGCTTTCCAGTGCAGCCACCGCATTAGTTCCTGTCCTGCAAGAACAACAATGATCAGGATCAGGGCTAGCATCCAAAAAAGTGCAGCAGCAACAAAACTTACCTGAGGAGCAGGTGCCACGGTAAGATGATCAGAGATACTTACCAAAGAACATGCCAGAACAGATTGTGCAAGCTGAATCCCATTCTTATCTTGGTAACCAACAATATGTTGTTGAAACTCAACATTATGGATAAATGACATAAAATCATTCATGCATGATCCTGGATTTGAGGGGTGATGGGTAAGCCAATTTCTATTTGCAAGCACATTCACCGAATGGGGTCGGTTGAGTTGATCGACAATCTCATCATGGTGTTGGGGACCATCAGTTTTATGGAATGGAAACAATACGCAAGTGCCAGGCGAATTATAGATGCATGCACATCCAAGCGTAGAAATTCTAGTTTCGAAAACCCTAGTCCGGGGTTGCTCCTGGGTTTGGTTAAGGGTATGGGGATCTGAATCCACGTTTAAAGGAGCCTGAAATTCCTCACTGCTTTGAACAAACTCTGGACCTTCGAGCAAGGGGCTTTCCAACTTTGACTGCTCGGCAAGATTAACAGGCAAATGGGCGTGATCATCAATTGTAGTGATTTGAAAGATGTCAGTGGGCTTTGTATCAATTTGGTCGAATGTTTGCGCACTGACAGATTGATAATCCAAAATGTCGGATTCTCCAGATTTGCCAGGATGGGGTGGATTCGACACGTTTATGCTGGAAGGAGCATGGTACTGGGGAATTGTCATTTCAGAAACGTTCGGCGGTAGTTGATGCGTTTCGATTTTCTGGTGGGTATTTGAATCTTCCCAAAGCGGATCATCAAATTCAGGTGTCTTCGTATAGTCAGCAAAGGGATTTGAGTGACGTTCGTCAGCGGTATGATTGAATATGTTTTCAGATAAGGAGTGATCGCTGCAACCATTGGTTTGGTCAAGTTCGGTACTTGGCAAGTTAGGCTCCCTGGGGTTTACCAACTGGGATGGATCGATAACGGGGACATCTTGAAGTTGCCCAGATAGGAAATCACTCCCATGGTTGTCTAAAGATTCTGAGTGAGACAAATCAGATTTAAAAGATTCATCGATTTTAGACTGTGATTGTGAAACACCACCTGCGTGCTTATGATTTTTGCCAATACCAGTATAAGAAAACTCTGAATGTCTAGACAAATTTACTGGTGTGGCGGGATCGAGAAACAAACTAGGAAATAATGAACGAAAAGATTGAATCGCAGGGGTGTTAACCATACGAGGCTTTTCAACACGCACATCCGTGTCGTTCAGAGGACACAATGATTTGACATGCCTTGTAAGGGAATAAACTTTGTGCGGGGTAGGAGTCGATTTATAATACGTATGTGAACCAAATTCATAGTCCGAATGTGAACTAGATTCATCATCCGAATCTGAACCAAATTCATAATCCAAATATGCACCAGATTCATAATCCGAATGTGAACCAGATTCATAATCTGAATATGAACCAGATTCATAATCCGACTGTGAATCGGATTCATAATCCGAATGTGAACCAGATTTAGGACTAAGTCCAGGGAGACATTGAGTGGGCTCGGGGTAGGTTTCATGAGCCAAAAGAGATAATGAGCCACTGGGGTGTTCAGATTTGACATGGTACGTGAAAGACTCAAGGTTAGAACAGCCGTTGACTTGCGGGTTTTGATGGGGAACACTAGGCTCAGGTCGGGTTGCTAACTGAAATGGTTCAAGGGAAATGAGAATCACATACGCGAATTGTTCTCTTAACAACCTCCAATTGACATCCTTTTCAGGGAACTCAAAACAATAATGGGCGAATCTAATAGAAAACTCATCTAGAGATTCCTGAGGTTCCATTCGGATGTCATTTATCTTTAGTAAAACGTTATGAAAATCATACCCGTGAAAAGCTTGTTGTAATTCACTGGCAAGTTGTTCAAATGAATGGATGGAAGCTTCCGGCAAAGTGCAGCACCATTGCTTGGCGCGACCTTGGAGAGTGAGGAAGAAAAGCAAACAAATGAAACCTTCATTTTCAATTTTGTAGCACTCACTAAAGTCATAGAAATCTAAAAGGTGTTGGGTTATAGGTGCCCCATTTTCACCATCAAATTTTAACTGGGACAAGCGATACATAAGTTTATCAGGGATGAAGTATCCAGGTTCATAAAACTCCGACAAACATCTCGGGAGAATGATTTGGGAACAAGCCATTACAGATATGAGATTAACTGCAGGCTCTAAAGGCTCAGCTTGTCATCTGGCCCCCCTTCTCGTTAACCACATGGTCGGAGGTTCAGGCCTTCCTTCTAGCACCAAATCTGTTGACGGGAAAATTTGTCTGGCCAACAGTAGGGGATCTCCCCGGTAGAAAGTCCCAATTAGACCTTGAACCGTTTGGAGTAGGGATCCCGTCCGGGGTGTGGGTCCGGCTACCGTTTAAAATGCCTTTCTTTCGGTCTCAAAAGAACCTATTTGAACCTGCGGACATACACTTATTCACATGATACAGAATACAGGATTGATGCATTAAACACGAATCAAACACTATGCGTAGCAAGATTATAGATAAAGCACGTACACCTCAAGAGATGTCATTAGCAACACATATTTTGGGGGTAATTCTTATAAGGTAGTATGATCACAAAAGAAATAGTTCTTTATGATAAGATACCCCTTTACTTCCTGAAAGATAAAAAGAAATGCTAACAAAATAGTTCATTAACATTCATTAATAGAGCAGATGATAAAATGAACATCATTGATACAACACAGATAGCCATGACGCATAAATGATGACATAAAGAGTGCAGCTTCATTAATCATAGGATTTTCTGAAACTGTACAAGGAATACACACAGTGTTCACACAGCAAAACACATCATAACCATAGGATGTTTTAACAAGAATCTATATCCATATGCACAAGTGTATAATCTTTCAATACAATGCCATGTAGCTCTTGAGTTTCCAAAAAGAAAAATCCCCCCAGTGCAAGTTCCCGAAGGAAGTATTTATAGGGCAAAGCTTGCCCTCTAGGGTCCCTGACTTTTCAGCTTCCCGACGGTTGGGCTTCCTTGCGGCCCAGTATTTTTTGCGACCTGCGACACGAGCGGTTGTTGCGACTGCGACCTAGTCGGCTGGGTCGTAGTCCTTAGGTGGCGCTCATCGGGCATTTACCAAGGTGCGACACTGCGACACAGCGACCTGCACGACTTGCGACCCGGGGGCAATGTGCGACTTTGCCACCTCGAGTGAATATCAGGCCTGGCCTGGTGAATCGACACAGCGGCCTCGGCGGTGTCGACCTTGCGACCTCCTTGAATTTGCGACCTGCGACCTTGGGCAGTTGTGCGACCTCGCGACCTTGCGACCTACTTGGATTTACGACCTCGCGACCTAGGCAGATGTGTGAACTTGCGACCTCACTGGATTCGCGACCTGCGACCTCATTGGATTTGCGACTTGCGACCTCGGCAGATGTTGCGACCTGCGACCTTGGGCAGTTGTGCGACCTCGCGACCTTGGAGATGTGCGACCTTGCGACCTCCTCGAATTTGTGACCTACGACCTTGGGCAGTTGTGCGACCTCGCGACCTTGGAGATGTGCGACCTTGCGACCTCCTTGGATTTGCGACCTCGCGACCTAGGCATATGTGCGAACTTGAGACCTCATTGGATTTGCGACCTGCGACCTCATTGGATTTGCGACTGCGACCTCGGCGAGATGTTGTTACACTGCGACCTTGGGCGGTTGTGCGACCTCGCGACCTTGGAATGTGCGACCTTGCGACCTCCTTGAATTTGCGACTGCGACCTTGGGCGATTGTGCGACCTCGAGACCTTGGAGATGTGCGACCTTGCGACCTCCTTGGATTTGCGACCTCGCGACCTAGGCAGATGTGCGAACTTGAGACCTCATTGTATTTGCGACCTGCGACCTCATTGGATTTGCGACCTGCGACCTCGGCAGATGTTGCGACCTGCGACCTTGGGCAGTTGTGCGACCTCGCGACCTTGGAGATGTGCGACCTTGCGACCTCCTTGAATTTGCGAACTGCGACCTTGGGCAGTTGTGCGACCTCGCGACCATGGAGATGTGCGACCTTGCAACCTCTTTGGATTTGCGACCTCGCGACCTAGGCAGATGTGCGAACTTGAGACCTCATTGGATTTGCGACCTGCGACCTCATTGGATTTGCGACCTGCGACCTCGGCAGATGTTGCAACCTGTGACCTTGGGCAGTTGTGCGACCTCACGACCTTGGAGATGTGCGACCTTGCGACCTCCTTGAATTTGCGACCTGCGACCTTGGGCAGTTGTGCGACCTCGCGACCTTGGAGATGTGCGACTTTGCGACCTCGCGACTGGCGGTTGCGACCTATGACCTCAGCAGATATGTGACCTATTTTGAGAAGGTCCCCTTGTTTGTTGAGGAAAAATTTGGCTCTTTGTGTGACTGAAAGGTTTTTCTCCTGATCCTCCCTTATTCCGCAACTTTGGCCTCGTCGTTGAGCCCAATTTATTTCCCCTTGATGTCGTGGCCCGAATGAGGAATCTGTCACCCGTGGGGTCGACCTGTGGAACATTACGACATCTTCAATAATGATAACCACAGATAAAACACATGAAGCTAACAAGCTTAAGAGAAGTAACCAAACAATATGCTCAATGACCTACAGCAGGAGGGCTTTTGCTTATCAATACACAAAAGGTTTTCGTTCAAACATATGCATGGCAATCTCATTACACATGGTGCGACTACGGTAAGAATGTTTGAGCCTGTGCTAGATGATCCCTCCCACATATGGCATGATTGCAGCGACAGTATCAAATCATGGTGATGAGATAACTCGTGAGGGGTTGAGGATAGGTCGACGAGATGTCATTGACTGCAGGTCAGGCAAAAGACTTTAACACCTAGGCGAGCAGAGGGGGAACCCGAAATTTTAAATATACCCAAAATTTTGGGTGGTGTTGTAGCGGCTACAATAGGATGGCAGAGATTCTGGAGGCGTTCCCAAATTTAGGCCGACTTCCACTTTTAGTGGAGCTAACTGGCGGAGCTTCCAGATTTAGTGGAGAAAATTGGGGCAAATTTGTTTTGGTCATAACTCACTCAATTTTCAACCATTTTTGGAGTGTGAATAGTCAATTTTGACTATCTTGGACATTATAGAGCCATTGGAGTGGGTTTTAGAGCCATCAAAGAATTTTTTAGTAGGTTTTTTCTTCAATGAAGTTAAAGGGGTCACTAGGGCCACGAGGAGGCAGCAACAGTTTGAGGCCTAGCTAGGGGAGCTAGAGGCCTTACTTAGAGATCCAATAGTAAATTTTTGATATTTCAGATGTTATAAAATTAATGAGATGGTTTTCAGAGCCTCTAGAGGACTTTAGAAAGCCAATAAGCTTCAGTAAAGTTCACAAGGTTCATTTGTGCTAGCTTTTGCCAGCAGCAGTTCGGGGCCTGGCCAAGGTAAATAGAGGCCTTATGCAGCGAACCAATAGTCATTTCTGACTGTAATAAAAATTATGAATCCATTGATGGAGTTTGAAGAATATTTTTAGGACTTATTGAGATCGAGAACCCATCAGAGAAGTTTTCAGTGACCCTAGTGCCAAGGGGTGCCGACAAGTGTTGGGGGTGAAACTGGAGCACCCGGAGGCCATTGTCAATGAAAAAACAGTCTATAATGACTAATTTTGGAATTATTAATCCAATGAATGGATTTTCATATCCATTTGAGAACTTCTAGAGCTCAAGATGCTGAAGGGCATTTTTGGGCAACCCTGGGCAAACTGTGCAGGAAGGCCTAGTTTGGGGATGCAGTGCTCTTTCTGATCAAAGGATCAATTGATATTTGGTGTATAATGTTTGTTGAATATAGTAGGTGTGGTTTCAGGGATAGAAACAAAATTCTGAAGGTGTTAGTTCCATAGAGAATCTAAGTGTAGCTCAGTGCACCGACAGAAGGAATCGAGTCTAAGGGAGCTTAAAGTTGTTTGCAGAGTGATGACTACCATGAAAGGGATATAGATGGTATTCTAAACCCTTTGTATCAGTTCAATATCCATTGTATTTAATTGTGGAACTTGTAAAAGAAACTTTACCATAATCCCAAAGAGCAAATTCAAGATGACAAAGCTCAAAGGAGACGTAGCCCACGATATTCAAGTGAACTCCTAGATTAATTTTGCTGTCATGTGTGGATTTTTTATTGCTGCATTATGTTTTTTTTATACATGTTTAATTTTAGCAAGAAAAAATGTACTTAAGACACTTAAAAAGTTAAAAATCATACACCACTTTCAAGCATAAATTCCGCAAATTGTCAAGTATAAGCTAGATCTTTTATTTGTTTAACTAAGTGGGAGGTTCTTTAAAAACATAACAAGTTATCCAACCCATTTTCAGATCAAAGCTTCATGATATTTTTTGAATTGCAAGTCCTGACATCGATTTCAATGGGAATGCTTGGTTTGTTTATAAATTTCTGCCTCAAAATTTCTCAAAAACTCTATCACAAAAATTTATTATTCTTGTAAATCAATTCTTTTAGCACTTTTATACTACTTGAACCAATACATGTATGAATATATTCATATCTCTTCCATTTCACTTTTATGTTGGACAATGATTGATCATTTATATCAATATGATATTTTTTGTGAAATAAAGTCAAATTTCCACAATCATCGCATTTTTAACCACCAACATATTTCTTTTGGCAAAATAATTCATGGCTTTCTCTTACACATATAATTTGAGATATGAAATCATGGATAGTGAAAGGAGGAGGTTAATATTTCCAAAATGTTTTACCCAAATTAAGGAATGTGTCATAATATAACTGAAATTCCACATGATAACGACAACAACAAGTGTCACGTACAATGATAGGTTTAACATACCATGGTTTTTGTTGTAAAAAATCACTGATTGATATATTAATTTCACAATTTTCTTCTATGAACTTGTCTAACAACTCTATCTAAGTGATGTCCAAGATATGTTTTGCATGTTCTTCATATTGATTTCGTGTTATTCTTCGTTGCATCACATCCCTTGCTTTTGGTGAGACACATGAATTTTTCATGCAATATTCATATATTATTTTTTAAACATCTTCTCCAAGTCTATCTTTGTA
Source organism: Pinus albicaulis (assembly GCA_034641835.2). Taxonomy (NCBI): domain Eukaryota; kingdom Viridiplantae; phylum Streptophyta; class Pinopsida; order Pinales; family Pinaceae; genus Pinus; species Pinus albicaulis. Next base: position 8,544,177 of record CM076569.1, on the reverse strand, counting down.
TGGTTGCCTAAAAATAATTGTTCAATAAGCAATTTCATCGTTTACATCTATTTTCAATCAAAATTTATGATGTTTGTGAAAAAAAATTCGTGAGGTCCCTAATGCTTGTGCCATAGATTTTACCAAACGATTATCTTTAGTACTTGATGAAACCACTACCATTTGTATTTCTCTATGTCCATCTAAATCACTTTTCTTTCTAGATATTCCAATTGATTTTAGAGCACTATTTATATTGTGTATCACATTTTCTTTCATTTTTTAATCTTTTGTTGATTTTCGAATACCCAATAAAGTCGTAGCCTCCTTTAATTTCTTTGATGTTAAGAGACTTTTCACAATTTGGGCTTGAGCTGCCACATTTTCATCTTTGAAGAACATATCAATAATGTGCTTAACACGATATTGTATAACAGGGTTAGTTTTTTTATCTCCATATGTGTGAGTGTCAACATTTTTTAACATCTCATCATCGATATTGATTTCATCTGTACATATTAGAATTAAATGTACAAAATGAGTTTACATATTCAATAAACAATTAAATTAACAAATATGTATAATTTCAATAATTTACACATTCAACATATATATACATACCTGGTGATTCAATTTCTTCACTTGAATTTCTTTCAACATTTTCAACAGCTTCAATCATTGGTTCAACAGCTCTTTCACTTTCTCTTTCAAAATTTTATATCTCATCATCAATGTTTTGAGGAACATATCTCTCCGTTTACATTGCAAAATATTTTTCAAATTAGTTCATCAAATGAAAATTAAGTTTCACAATACACTAGTTAAATTTTAAATATCATTTATAATATTTACATTTACATACCTGCTTCAACCTCTATTTGAGGTTGATTTTCCCTTTCAATATTTGAGCATTATTTTCTTTGTTTTGCGATATTCTCTCCCTTGTTCTCTATGAACCTCAGGGTCTCTTGTTCGATCATATTTTCTCTTGCAATTTCTTTGATTTCCCATGATAATTTAGTATGAAGCTCAAAAAGTTTCCTTCAAAATCGTGTAAAAAAACTCACTATCAGAATTTAGACAAAAACTCAATTCAAAAAAGCATCACAAAAGATTTAATTTCAAAAAAACTCACTTTAAAAATTTTGCACAGGACATACTTCAACCCAAAACACTTTAAAGATTCCGCTAAAAAATGTATTTTAAAAATGAAGCTCAGAATATTTCTTTCCAAGTCCTGCAAAAAAATTCACTTAAAAAATTAGACAAAACTCATTTTAAAAAATCATTATAAAAGATTTACTTCAACCCAAAACAATTACTCTAAAAAAATGTCACTTTAAATAATACCTCCAAAAAATTTCCTTTGAAAAATAAGCCCAAAAAAAACTCTAAAAAGATGTCACTTTAAAAAATACCTCCAAAAAATGTCCTTTGAAAATTAAGCACAAAAAATTCCTTTGCAAATTCAGCCCAAATGAAGAAATGTGCGAACATAATGTTTCTATTTTTGACTATTTATATAGTTGCGAATTTTATTTTTGGAGGGGCTTCATTTAATTTTCCGATCGACATAATTTCCGAGCATAAGTTCAGCCAAGATTTTTTTTCGTTACAATTAATGGGACGAAGCGGAAAAAAATAATTCGGTCGAACTTTTGTAACAATCCGGCCGAACTAAAACGTCTGCAACTACGTTGCAGCTCGGCTCTAAACACATTTCTTCAACTTTGGAATGATTAAACTCCATCAAAATTTATGAATTAACTTCGGAAGCAAGACAATTAGCATTTGCATAATTCAATTTACTTTCGAGAAATCTAACTTTTATGGAATTCCATAGATATTTACTAAATTTAATTAATTTTGTAACAAAATGGGTGCAAACAATTTCTGAAGGTCATTATGATTCAGTGAAATCAAAATTTTATATCTCCCAAAATAAACTGTAAAAAAATTGAAAATTTATGGTGCATTACATTAGTTTGTCGTCTGTAATGGGTAGTTTTTAGATTTTTAGTTTATAACTAATATGTTGAGAAACTTCACACGGGCCGAAACATATTCAAAATATGCAGTTTTTTCATATCGATTCAGTTCAAAAAATTATAGTAATTATGATATGCATCAGTTGGTTTTGTAAATATAACGATATCGAAGTAGACTCTCTCTAGATTGTTGTAACACATTTTTTTCTCCAAAACATAAATTTTTCAAAGGATACACCAATGCATCTCAACATGACTTTTTATGAATCATTTGCTTGTTAAAGAACACACACTCAAAGAATTGTTAAGTTGACATATCAAATGTGAATAAAAAAAATTCCAAAAAATAAGTAATAGAAAGCTAATAAGATTTTTGACAAGTTTTATTTTTATTGCAAAATGAAATTCTAAATAGAAAATTTGTTGTGGCTTGCAGAAAGTTGAAGAACTTCTAAAAATGATATTTTTTTCTCAAGAAAGGGCAAAAAGTGTAACCCAAATTCACATTTTCACCCTGGGTGTCAATCTGGTATTTGGTCCCACTTGGTAGTTGATGGGTTTTATATATAGGGGTATAAAAAGCATGAACTACAAAGATATCTCATTCCATGATTATAACAACATTACATTAATTAAATCCTTGGGTACCTCCCTAGGTAACCCATACTATATTCCCTAGGTACATTACATTACATCCCCATTTTCATGTTCCATCCTCGAAACATGGGAAGAACCTATATCATATAACATAATATGCAATGTAGCCAATCAATACCACACAACAATCCATACATAATGTGCATATGGGGTCTAACTATGGAATTTCCTCCTCAATATCAATTCTATTACTCCTAGGTTCCATGTTTTCATTTTCTTACTCTAACATTTCCATGCATTAATTTTATTCCTTTATGTGACTTCATACAAATTTCATTTTTGGTTCCATGTTGATCCGTAATAAGTTCATTAATTTTCACAAACTTTCTGATGAGCTTCTGTATTGCAACAATAATGGTGCAACTCCAAAGGCTACCAACTTAAATTATCAACTCGAGGTTCGTACAAACTTAAGAGGGGTTGACACTTTATGTGCAACAAGCACCTTCCTCTTCATGGTTCGACTCCCTTTGATTCAAGTGAAATAAGGAATGAGAAAACTTCAAATGATCAAATTTCTAGGTAAGCCACCAATCCTAAGTTGTAAAAGTTAAATAACAATAAGTAAATATATTCTACTTTTGTTGGAAAGTAAATCTAGACCAATTACAAAAATTAACATTCAAGAAGCAAAAAATGTAAGAGCTAAATGACAACCTAACCAAGCCTCATATCAACCAAAGTGGTATCAAATCATTCATATGCTATAAATAAACTTCTACCATGAATTTGGACCATATCTGGGCAAGGAAGATCTCCAAAACAAACTTCTACAAGATTGTTACACGATGTTTGTCTCTCAAGTTAAGTTGCCAAATGTCCAAGAAAATAAAATGAAAATGAGATGGGGTAAAAAAAATTACTAGTTAGGATCTCCTAGGACTCCAATCCAAATTAAATCACTCAAAAATACCCTTGTTAACATGTGCTAAAAAATATCAGAAAAATACTACTCTAAAAACCAAAAATTCCATAATCAATGAGCTAGTTAACCTATAAAATGCCTAACCTGATCAAGTGAAACTTCTATGGGGAAATTTTTTTTATTAAGTAGAATTTTTTTAGGACTCAATATAAGTGGAATCAACTCAAAAGACCCTCGTTAAAATGTGCTAAAAAATAGTAGAAATTACTATTGTTTTGCTGCAAGATTTTTGGGAACGATTGCCTATCTACTTTATTAGCCAAGTAAAAGTTCCTACAAGGTATTTGAATCCATTTTATTCATATTTAAGGTATTATTATCATTATGGTGTTCCTAGGGGTGGCCAAGAGTTTTGTGGGGCAAATCTGAATGCATTTGGAGGATTTTTTCGTAGTGTTATAGGATCGGAACAAAGTGCTACATGATTGTCCTTTTCTTCTACACGATCGGATCCAAGAGAAATATATGGACTTAGAATGTGTTTTGAAGGCAATAAAAAAAGTGATAATGTAAGGGAAGGGTGTATGAAGCCATTTCCAAGCCTAGTGCTCCTCAAGAGCCCATCTTGCACAAGGAAAGGTACACACGGTGGCTTTCAAAAAATCTGGAAAGTGATCTTTATAAGCAGTTTTCTCAAAGGGGTTTTTGAAGAAGGAAGGAAAGAATTGGTGATAGAATGACAAGGTTAAATGATGATTTTCAGCCCTGCAAACCCATAGCCTAACATGCACACAATATATATTTTTCTTTTGATGTTTGAAAAGACTTGCAAACAAATGATTTAATTGTAGAAAACAGAGATGAAAAAGGAAAATAATTCAATATCTAACTATTAAAACAATAAATTAACTGTAGTTTTCGATTTCCAACACAATATCTACGACCACACTTCCCACAAGAGAGGTTATTAAATATACCTGCACAAGCAACTTTTGTCATAATTAAGCACAGCAGAAAACAAAATAAATCACACACAACAATAAATGAAGACAATCAATTAACGTGGTTCACCCAACCAATCTGGGCTACATCCACCAAACAGAGGTATCGGCTTTCTTATTAATCAACATGATATTACAACAGCATATTTCTCACATCTGCACTTCCTCTTCATCTCATCCCTTATATCTCATGTGTTCTGCCTCTACAGGCTTACAATTTATAGATGTAGTGAAGAAACTGAATAATAAATTCAATTACATCCTATCACAACAAAACAGGATATAATATCTCCTCTTCAGGATTTGATGCCATCATATTAGGAACAGATCCTATTGTTGGCATTATCCATGAGCTTTTAGCCAACAAAATCTCAACAATCTCCACCTTGACAACAATTATCCTGATACCTTGTTCCCGTTATTATTTTCATTTTTTTCTGCAAGCTAAGAGAAGCCAGACACCATCGTAGTTTCTCTAATAAAACTAGTTTCGTGAACATGTTTGCACAGTTTTCCTTTGTATGCAATTTTTCAAGAGAGACTCCTCGTTCAATGATAACCTGTCTTACAAAATAGTACTTTATAGGTATACTCTTTGATTTACTATGACAGGATAGATTCTTAGCCAAGTGAATTTCACTTTGACTATCACAAAATAGCTTTATGTTGTCCTACAACTTACCAAACTCACCAAACAAACCTTTCAACCAAACCGCTTCTTTGCAAGCATGTGAAGCAGCTATGTATTTTGCTTCTGTAGTGGATAAAGCAACAATGTTTTGTAGCTTTGACATCCAACTAATAGCTCCACCTGCAAGAGTAAAGACATATCCTGAAGTTGACCTTCTTTTATCCAAATCACCTACAAAATCGGAATCTACATATCTGCAAACAAATTCACTATTTCTGTTATAAGTGATACAATAACCACTTGTGCCTCTCAAATACCGAAGCACCCATTTCACTGTTGCCCAGTGTTCTTTCCCTGGATTTTCCATATACCTACCGACAACCCCAACTGCATGTGAAATATCTGGTCGTGTACAAACCATCGCATACATCAAACTTCCTACTGCATTGGCATATGGTATTCGAGACATATATTCCTTTTCTTCATTTGTATTAGGACATAAACTTGAAGAAAGCTTAAAATGGGAAGCTAAAGGGATTGAAATTGGCTTCACATTGTTCATACCAAACCTTAAGAGTATTTTCTCAATATACTTCTGTTGTGATAACCACAGCTTACCATTGCTCATGTCTTTGAAAATCTCCATGCTCAAAATCTGTCTTGTTGCTCCTAGATCTTTCATATCAAACGTCCTATTCATCTGAGCCTTTAACCTGTTGATCTCAGTTATGCTTTTGCTTGCTAAAAGCATATCGTCAACATATAATACTAATATAATGAATATGTCATTACTTAATTTCTTAAAGTAAACACAATGATCATATTCACTTCTTATATAATTTTGACTCATCATGAAAGAATCAAATTTCTTGTACCATTGTCTCGGCGACTGCTTCAGACCATACAATGATTTCTTGAGCCTGCAGACAAATTTCTTGTTGCGATTTTGAAAAAACCCTTCAAGTTGTTCCATATAAATCTCTTCATCTAAATCTCCATGTAAGAATGCAGTCTTAACATCCAGTTGTTGTAATTCTAAATCAAGTAAAGCAAATAATGCTAAGACAATATGAATTGAAACAATTTTAACAACTGGTGAAAATATCTCATGAAAGTCAATTCCTGCTTTCTGAGAAAAAACTTTCGCAACCAACCTTGCTTTGTACCTATCTTCTTTATCATCAACACCCCTTTTCAATTTGTAAACCCATTTACATCCTACATTTTTTCTATCATTGGGAAGTTCTACGAGGTCCCATGTGGCATTTTTGTATAATGCCTTCATTTCATCCTTCATAGCTTCTTTCCACTTATCATTGTTAGAACCTTCTACAGCTTCCTGATAGCATAAAGGTTCATCATCATTAGTGGTTAAAGCAACTGAACTAACATAATCATCATACTTTTTAGGAGGATGTCTGATTCTCGTGGACCTTCTTAAAGATGTTTCTGGTTCTTCCACAATTTGTTGATTATTATCTGTAGGAACTTCTTCGTGATCTTCATCTGAAACTTGTTCATATTTACTATCATCAGTATTTGAACTGGTTTCAAACTGAATATGTTGAAGCTTAGGTACATTTTCATGTTTCAATTTAATATCTACATCTGGATTATCAAGTGAAGATTCATTGAATTTAACATCTCTTTTAATGATGATCTTGTGAGTAGTAGGATCCCACAACCTGTATCCCTTAATCCCATTACCATATCTGACAAAGATATATCTTTTTGATTTAGTATCTAATTTAGAACGCTGATGTTTCAGAATTAGAGCATATGCATCACAACCAAAAACTTTCAGTTTAGAATAATCACAAGGACGACCCTTCCATACCTCTTGAGGAATTTTACATCCTATTGCAGTTGATGGTGAATGATTTATCAAGTAGCAATTCTTAGATACTGCTTTTTTCCATAATTCCTTCTGCAAATTGGCGTTACTTAGCATACTTATTGCTCTTTCTAAGAGAGTCATGTTCATGCGTTCAACAACTCCATTTTGCTGAGGAGTATATACAGTAGTTCTATGTCTTTCGATCCCAACTTCCTTGCAATAATTATCAAATTCCTTTGAAGTAAACTCACCACCATTGTTAGTTCTTAAACATTTAATGGTTCTTCCTGTGATGTTTTCTACTAATGCTCTAATTTGCTTGAAAACTATGAATACATCATACTTTCTTTTTAACATGTAGACCCATACTTTCTTAGATAAATCATCTATTAAAGATACAAAATATGATGATCCTCCATATGAGGTTGTAGGAGATGGACCCCAAACTTCAGAATGGATATAATCAAGGATTCCTTTACTAGTATGTTTTCCAGTTTTAAATTTATGCTTGCTTTGTTTCCCATAAAAACAATATTTGCATAAATCTAACTTTGAATATTTTAAACTAGGAAGTAACATACGATCAAATAAATTTTTTAATCCTCTTTTTCTCATATGGCCCGACCGTTGATGCCATAGTCGAATAGAATCACTGTTGTTTTCATATACATTAGAAACATGATCTGACTCTATTCTTCCTTCTAACTGAAAAATATTTCCAACCTTCTTTGCTTTCATTACTAATAGGATTCCTTTGTAAATTTTCTTTACTCCACCTTGAATAAAAGTTTTATATCCATTTGTGTCTAACACTCCTAGAGAAAGAATATTTTTCCTGAGTTTAGGCACGTCTTACATCAATTAAGATTTTAATTGTTCCATCAAACATTTTAATATGGATGCTCCTAATTCCCACAACATTACATGAGAAATCATTACCCATGTAAACTACTCCATCATTGATTGATTTATAAGATTTAAACCACTGTTTATGGATGCACATGTGATTGGACGCACCAGAATCTAATAGCCAATGTTGATCATGATTTGAAAAATTAACTGATAAAACTTCATCACTTATACCTAAACCGGATGTCGAACCTGAACCTGTATCTATTGTGTTTGCTTCTTTATTTTTTGTTGAAGAATCTCCTTTGGATGTTTGCTGCCTCTTCCAATAGTCCTTCTTCAAATGTCCCGATTTGCCGCAAAACCATCATTTTAGCTTACTCTTCTTCCCTTTCGATTTTGACCGAGAGTTGTTTTTCTGACTGAAGCGTTTTTCTTTAGAGCGACCTCTAACCATCATTGCCTCTGATTTAGAGGTTTCTAAATTTGACCTTTTCCTGGTTTCTTCAGACAGCATAGCTCCAACAACATCATCAAATTCAAGTGTTTCTGATGAACTAAGACTTATAGAAGTAACAAAATGATCCCATGACTCAGGGAGAGAACATAATAAAGTTACAAATTTATCTTCTGAATCAAATTTTACTTCTATGCCATCTAACTATACCAAGAGAGTAGTAAAAGTATTCAAATGATTGGTTATTTTTGTACCTTCCTTCATGTGCAAGTTGTACAACTGTCTTTTCAGAAGAATCCTTTTGGTTAAGGATTTAGTCATGTATAGTTTTTCTAGCTTTGTCCATAGACCAACAGCTGTTTTCTCTAACACGATGTTAAATAAAACATCATCTGCCAAACATAATCGTATGTCGCTCAGTGATTTTTCATCGATGTCGCTCCATTCGTCATCTATCATGGCGAAAGGTTGTTTGGAGTTTCCCAAAAGTGCCTTCACCACACCTTGTTGTACGAGTAAATCGTGCATCTTGACTTTCCAAATTTTGAAGTTATTCCTCCCATTAAACTTCTCGATCTCAAACCGATCACTTTGAATTTTTGACATTTTTAACAATAGAACAACACCATACATAGTCAATAAAATGTAGAACCACCTAAGTGTACCAAATTTACAGTTTAATAATAATTGACTTATTTAATCAAAACATTTTCAATTCTCAAATCTTCTCATTATTTGACTAAATGTGTAGTATCAGAATATGATAATATAGTTTTGCGCATAATTCAATAAATTCCAAAATATTCAAATGGAAGACTTGGCAAAATCCTTCGAATAGAACTGGATTATAAAGGCATCCAACATTGAATGCTACTTGGAACTCCTCATTGCTGCCATCAACGTCGCCCTGCGTTCACCGGTTGTGTTCAACGCATTATCTGATGACTCACATTATTTTGATGACTCGGCCCTCACAAATATGAACTCGGCCTCCCAGTCTCATGGTCCATGGCCTCATGGTTTAGTTTTTCATCAGCAGTAAGCAACCCATATACGTGCATACTAAATTGTATGCAGTCGCACTTGGTAGCAGACTCCGGGGATGACACAGAAGCTGTGAGAAAGAACAAGGTTCCCAAATTTCAGGGACCTTCTGTACCTCAGGTCAAATGATTACAAATTGCAGCAGTCCTGCAACTTGATCCACGCACGCACAGCAATATGGATTCGCATTTTGCTTGCAAACGGAAGTTCCACTGCAAACGCAGATCAAAACGTTTTCAAATCTGTCTCCACAGCAGGCCGTCGATCAGCCTTCGCACTGCAAGGGATATCACCATGATGGGATCCTCAAAAAACAACACACTGCATGAAATTATGCCTTCAAAATTCACTGTCAGCATGAATCACTGCAACAGGCAGCTCAACTAGCTCTGATACCAATTGTCATAGTTAAGCACAGCGGAAAATAGAATAAATCACCCACAGCAATAAATGAAGACAGCAATTAACGTGGTTCACCCAACCAATCTGGGCTACATCCACCAAACAAAGGTATCGGCTTTCTTATTAATCAACAAGAGATTAAAACAGCAAATTTCTCACATCTGCACTTCCTCTTCATCTCATCCCTCATATCTCATGTGTTCTGCCTCTACAGACTTACAATTTATAGATCTAGTGAAGAAACTTAATAATAAATTCAATTACATCCTATCACAATAAAATATGATATAATATCTCCTCTTCAAGATTTGATTCCATCATATTAGGAACAGATCCTATTGTTGGCATTATCCATGAGATTTTAGCCAGCAAAATCTCAACAACTTTCTCATCAAAAAATTATGCTAGAAAGGGAAGGAAATACTGCTATCTAGATACAAGAAAGAAGACGCATGATATAGGTGGATATTGGTGGCCACCTACCTATTACACTTCGACCCACACCATTGTTTCTTTTCAGTTTCCTTAATTGTAGCACAACTTACTATTTTGGCATTTTTTTGGGTCTTAAACTTCGAGAGTTTTTTTTAGGGAATAAAATATGTTTTTAACGAAAACAGAGATATTGGAAAAGTGTCAGACCATATTATTGGTTTTTTTCAGCCTCCTCTTCGATATCTTTGAAACGAGATATTATGATAGAAAAATAGATAACATATGCCAAAGATATGACCCTGGGAATTTGACGTTCCAACTTACCCCCAACGGGGCCCACAAGCTTTTGGCGCTTCATCTCCTAGGATTAGGTTTTTGGATGTTTAGGGTTTCTATGTTTCTCACTGATAAAAAGGCTACCACGACTCATTGTAACACAATTTAGAGACATGTAGCCACCACATCTCTTCTCAAAGATAAAGCTACCATTGCCTGAGCTAGTTTATCTCCATTTTGTATGTAATCATATTTTAGTTCTTTGATATTAATTAAATGAAGCCTTATTTCTGTTGCATATTTTTGTTTATGTCTATATATATTATGTTGCATTCCTACATAATTCTGGATCAACGCATGAATAAAATACACAAAAGAAAGAAACTATAGCTTCTGGGTTGGGCCCTGGCCCAAGATGACTCAACGTTCTAAATATGGATCAGATTGAAAATCGCATGGATTTCATTCACTGTCAAAATAGTACATAACAAAATAGTAGGAAAAGAAGCATGCTCCTCCTAAAAATCTATTCTCCACTAATTCGAACTCCCTTATTGGGATACTAGGCCCCTTTATTTATACAAAAATACTTGAGGGGCAACCTCCTTGAAGAGATGGGTTGTTTCCCTCCAATTCCCTAAAATTGTGGATCTAGTTCCCTAATTGATTTCGAATTCCAAGGAGGATAAATCCTCTATAAGTCAACCAAGCTCAATATCCTCTTTTGGTGGGGAACAAATCCCTACATTTTCTCAATCAATGAGCTCCAAAATCTGCTCAATAACTTCATAATATTCCATTCATTTATTGGCAGGGGATAAGTCCCTAGATTCTCTAATTCTGTAGATATTTTAGAGTTCACTTAATATCCTCTCAATATTATGCAAAAATTAATAATATTAGGCACATAATAAACAAGGGGAAATCGAATTCTTAGGGATCCATTAATACTATGCATTAACTCTATAATGTGCAAGTAAACGGGTTAAATAAATGTTTTAGGTGTCTAAGAAAGACCAAATGGGCCTTATAAAATATACAATTCAGGGGCCCATCATCTCCCCCCTAATGAAATTGTTGCTCACCCCTGATAAACTCACTCCTTTTTATTCTGACTATCCTCCATTTGCCTCTGTTATTGTGGTGTCAATAGTTTCCTTGTATACTTTCTTTCTTCTCTGCTTGCTACTCCATTTCCTGCCCCTCATGCTTATCTAACTATTGTTATACGTGTTTCTCTAACATATGCACATCCCTTCTACCATATTTCTCTTCTAATGGTGCTTCACCTTGCAAAACGAAGGATTTTTTTGGCACTCATTTCCTCATATCAAGATTCTTTATCCCAATGCACTCTTGTAGGTAAAATGGTGATTCTATTGATACCAATTTGATTTAAATTTATTTAAAACCCTCTCAATATTGTCACAAACTCTTAGTCACCTAGATTCCTTAGGTTGACAGTCAATTCCAATATAATTTCATCATCATGCCCCTTCAATCTTTCAAGGAACCCCATCTAGCTACAATTTTGAAAAATGGTGAGTAATCTTTGGTTGTGGAATGTCTTTGAATTTTGATTGGATCACATAAATTTTTCCCCATAGAACTCTAGGTGTCCCTTATGCCTCTCACAAATCACTTTGAGGGTTCCTCCTGATATTTTTTCCTCCCAACCCCGGTGAAAACTCGTTTCAGAGAAAAAAATAATAAGTCTAGTAGCAAACAAGGGTTGTTATAGGAAACAAAGTTTCCTATGGAAGCTCTGCAAAAAAAGGAAGAATCTTATAATAGTGCCCTCATATTTCAATTGTAGGAGAAATTTATGAATTATTCCTCCTAACTATGCAAACTAACCACTAAATCCTTATAGAAATCTTTGATAAACAATTTGGGTTCTAAATTTGTTCACCTCATTCAGAAATTGGAAACTCCTAATAGAGGAAGGAAAAAATGCATGCTCAGATAAAAAACAATTCCATTTCTTGTCTATCATTCTCAATTCACAAGAAAGATTCATAATTATTTTTTTTATATTTTTAGAGACTCTACTATAGGCTATACTGTGAAAAGATTGAACAATTCTACAGGCTTCTTGTCCATAGGAAATGAGGAAAAATAGGTATTTTCCCTTCTCTTGTAGGTTCATTTGTGAATATAAGGTTTTGTTGATGAGATTACTCAATAGAAAGCTCTTATGCACCCCTTAGGACAATCATGTAGCACTTGAGAGTAATCTTGTAGCACACAGTTTGTATCTTGTGGCAGATTGTCTCATCATGTAGCAAAATGGTTTAACCCATATCTCTCAAACAATAGATTTGATTCACCTGAAATTTTTTTGACATGTTTCCATCGTCCTTATGCATCTCCCCATAAAAAAAAATCTTGGCCAATGGATGCACGAATATCGAGAAAAATTAAAAATGGTTGTAGGTGATGGTGGTCAATATCTCGAAAATTGTGCACTGGAATCACCTGAATTTTTTTTAGCATGTTCCCATCATCCTTATGCATCTCCCCATAAAAAAACTCATCTAATGAATATGATTGTTTTTTAGATATGGTAAAAATAATTTCTACTTTATGTTTTTTTCAATCATGTAGCAACTATAGGACAACGAGAAAAAATATTGGGAAAGGCTTTGGAATGATGGATGAAAGTTGAAAATGGATGAGGGTGATGGAAATGAGGCTAATGGTGATGAAAATGAGGTTGTTGGAGATGAAAATGAAGCTAATGGAAGATTAAAATGAGTTTGGTGGTTATGAAAACGAGGTTAGATGAAAACAAGGCTAATGGTGATGAAAACAAGGCTAGGTAAGGATTGGGTTTGGCCAAGAATTTAGCCTGTGTATGGTGGCCTTTATTGAGCCCTGATACTTAGACACATAGATGAAAATTTACATATCACTCATGAAGACCAAAGGATTCAATTACTTACCTTGCCTACCTTTGGAGCTTCTTGATGGTGTCAATGCTTTGGATTGAAGAATTGTTTTGCACGTGTTGTTGGAGCCAAATACTTTGTTGTAGGTGTTGCATGGAGGCCTAATTCTTCATTGATGACTTTTGTGAGGGATTTTCTTCTTCATGGCTATATACTTGGATCCATGGTTGTATATTCTATTTCCTTCTTGCATGGTTTTCCAACCTTCATTTTTCATGCTAATGGAGTCAAATTCAAATGCAATTGATGATGTTAAGGCCCTCCTTGTTAAGAATTAGGTAGGGCAATGATTAATTCAAATTATCTTTTTGATAATTACTTGTGAGCTTACTTCTTTTACTTATGTCTTCTCTTCTTAGCTTATTATGTCTTTCATCAATTCAATTACCAAAAACACAAGAGACACAAATTTAGGCTCTTCAAGCCAGTGCCAAAACCTCTCCCTCTTGGATAGGAAAACCCAAAATAAATTCTTCTTATAAAATTTCAGATGACAAGTAACATGACCATGAATCAGACCCTTGACCTATGTATGCCTTCAAAACCTTATCACGACTTCTTCATTGACTCCTTGAGATGATCCTTCTTTCTGCACTTTATTGCACTGTTCTGCACCTTTCAGCACTAAAACTAGAGATATTGGTCTCTATTTATATTCTTTCTTCTCCAGTAATATGAGATCCTTTATTTGATATCAGAATTGTGCATGTATCATCTTGTGCATCCTTCTTGACTGTACATCCTTATCTTGATTTCCTTTCATAGAATAGTCCACTTTATATCATGAATATCTCCTTATTCGCAATCCTTTCTTCACGCTATAATCTATGATAATATTATATTTTAACACTGTCTTTATTTATGTTGAACGCAGACCTTCCTTTATGCTTGAGTGCAATCCCATATCCACACTTACCTTCAACTCCTCCGCAGCCCTAACTTCACACTTCCTTCTTATCTATATCACCAAAAAACTCAGACTTCTTCACGATGTTCTATCTCAGAGACATCTGAAATTATTGCCCCAAATGAATTGCAAATTGTCGTTATATATACAGGACATATCTTCTTATTGATTCGACGTGGAGGGATAATTCTGAGCTGAATTGTGCAAGGACATGGAGGTTGTTTAATTCATTTTACATAGGTTGACTTGAGATGATACATCAACGCAAATATTGAGCCATAATTTCAAGGCTTATGTGACAAGGTATTGAGGCATACAATTGAGACTTTGACCCTTCATAAACATAACTCTTTAATTAGTACTATTTATGACCAGAATAAAAATCTTAAAGGACATCAAGAAGAAGTCTTTTGACCTATAATAAAAACCTTTCTCATGAAACCCATGAAGCAAGCATAACAAAATTTCATTTTATTATCCGTGTCTTTTTCATTACGTAAATACATAATTACATAGTCAATATGAAGACCGAATGATCTGAATGTGGGAAAACTTGTTAATGCTATGCAAGCTCCCTCATTAGTAAAAAATGTGTTTCTTATGTGCATAGTATTTCACTGAGCTTTCATATTATCACAAGGATTTATTTTATGTTTCTTTCAATATGTAATTCCATGAGAAGGTTATATACATGAAACCATTAGCACATGAAATAAAAATACATCATACAGCAAAACACAATCCATTTGATGAAGGAGTTCACCCTACTTGGGGTACATCTCCTTGAATCAGCTCTAAGGCATGATTCATTATTATTATGCTCCAATTTTAAAATGATGATTACGTCAATGTGTTGATCTGAAATGGTAAGTTTTTCCTAAAAAGAAACAACTCCTGCAAAGTCCCTTTACCATATGCTTATTGTCAGCAGCACATGGGAATCTTACCAAGATCCCTTACTCATATATGAAATAGCATCAAATTTGTACTTCAATAACTGTAAGTACATCACATTCCTTTTCTCTAAAACACATAAAGAGAAAAGATGAGAAAAATGCTACAGCACTGCTGCAAAGGTTGTTGTTGCAAACTTACTCAAATATGAAAGAGCATCAAATTTGTACTTCAATAACTGTAAGTACATCAAAAGTATTTTTCTCTAAAACACATAAATAGAAAAGATGAGAAAAATGCTACAGCATTGTTGCAAAGGTTCTTGTTGCAAACATATGGAGGTGGGAAGATCCCTGCAAGGTCAACTCCATCTCAAAATAATCCAAGAACTGGCTCAATATCTAAATGATCCATACACCCTCATGGTTCAACCTACAATTTGAACTTGAATATGTGCTCTAAACATAAAATAGATGTTACCAATGGATTCAAAGCATCCGTAAACCCCTCAGTAGCCTCTCCTGGTTCTTCATTTGGTCTACAGGTCCTCTAGGCATGGCCTCCTCTCCTGGTGGCCTTGGGCATTTTTTTATCTTCAAGAGGGAAAAACGCCATCAAGAAGTGCTCCTCTTCCTCTGAAACCTGCTCCAATGGATTCCCAGCGTACCAAAATGCTAAGAATTACTTTTCATGAGCCCAATTTGGTTGAATATTGCTCAATAGGCCTCATTTACTCTAGACCTAGAAAACCTCCACTAAAACTGGAAGACAGCCAATTAAGTCCACTAAAACTGGAGGTGCCTCTGAATTTGGTAGGTTCCGCCAAGTTCTCTGCCAGTCCAACTGTGCATTAAGTTCAGATAAGTGTGATTTTACTCCGGATTAGTGAATGATTAAGGCAAAAAGCGTGTTTAGTGCTAACTGTGTGTTATGGAGAATAAGGCGCGTTTAATTATGGATAAACACGAGTTTAAGTGCAGTTAATATGTGATTAGCACAAAGCGAGTTTTTATCACTAATCACATATAGTTGCACAGTCATAGATCATAGATCACAAATCGCAGTGCACATCACAACCCTACTATAAAAAATTCTATGTTGCATGCTCCATCTTGTGATTGCTTTATGTCCTCCGCTCCTAAACTGTCGATGCGAGATGGTTGAATGCAGCGACTTTGACCTTCGAATTCAACCATGGCACAAAAATTTGGTTATAATATATGTTTTTAATACCTTATGAATAATATGTGCCAACCAAATTTGATTCAACCTTTGGAATAAAACATATATGCGCCTGAATTTTGACATTGGAATATAAAATGTATGTGCCATCCAAACTTAGGAAATAGGAGAAACTGTCACTGTTCTACACAATTTTTACTTGTTTGGGAAAATGAACAAAAGGCCATAACTCACTCATACAAACTCTAATTTTGATCAAACGAGTTGCGTTGGATTCCTTGCGAAGGGTCGGTCACTTTGAATCTAGTTTGGTGAATTATAGGAACTTCCATTTTTAAGCTAATTTTTGCCCCTGATCCAAATTCTAATCACTCCTTCCCACTGAAAATATTTTGGACCCAAAAAGTTGGTTATCTCATGAGTGTTGAACACTCTTCTGTTTCCCAAGTTCTATCATCTTGATTCTACTTTGAGAAATCTCTATGACAACCACTTTGTCACTAACATGCCTTGCCTTGCCTTGCAAATGGCTTGGCTCTTCAACCACTATTCTCCTTTTGTTTTCGACCCAATCCAACACTTTCTGGCTAATGTGACACTTCGTTGTACCAAAGTGATCCCTATGTGCTTGGAAATCTAACTTTCCTTCCCACTAAGAATCATGTTCCTCCTTTTGCACAAGTGTGCACTTGATGCAAGCTTCTCTTTTAGAAACCACTTTTCCAATAAGCTCATTTGAGTGAACTACAGCAGTGAATTAAAACATCAGTAAAAATAGGAAAATAAATGACCATTATCTTACCTCCATGGTTCCAAATTCCACATCTGGAAGAATGAATTCGCCATCTCCTTCTCTTCTTGGCGTCAACACATAAACGGTCTACAATGACTAAAAACATTTTCTAGCTGAAATTTCTTGGCCATCTAATCTCAAACACAACCATCAATATGAAAAACACATCATGCAAGAAACATAACTTGACGACATATGCTCTTGCGCCTCAAAAAGAAACAAATTTCACATCATGTGAAAATCTCCATGTAATCTCACATCTTGGTGTAAAACATCATCAATCAACACAAATCGACGAAAACATGCCTCTTCAAACAGCCAACTCACAAGTCAAGCATAACCATGCATACACTTTGACGATTCTTTTCCCAAAAAAAAAAAATTCACATTTCATGAAAACACTTTTTCAAATCTCCCTTTCACATTTGCAGACAAAATCAACTATTTCAAGTCGATATGAAACACATGTACACACGATCGACCAACACATGTTGACACTCATGCATGTTCAAAACAAAATGAAACCATCAAAATTCCATTGTTCATACACATATCTCTTATGCATGTATATGATTCCTTAACTCCCTCACGTAAGTACAATCATAGTACAAGAACCACATTCATATTTACATGTACTCAAAGAGCGGAAATAAATAAATTTTGCTACAATAAAGTGAGTCTCAACATACTCCTCTTTCAAACACCTTCTTGGTGAAAACATGCAACATACAATGTAAAGGAACAAATCATTTCAATGGCGCCAATCAAAAGAACCAAACAGGTACAAGCTCTGGATACAAATTCCAACACCTTGCTGCTTCATGTCCTCTTTTGCAACAGTAGGTACATGATACCCAATCATTGTCATTAGAAGACCATTCTTCTTGTGCAACATACCCCAAGCCTTCATGCTTAGGCCTATCTTTCGCCTCTATTGGGTTCTTGATGCCTTGTTGATTTGTACCAAGACCCAAGCCTTCTTGGTATCCCATATTTTCCAATATATTGGACCTAATACCTTTTTTTTGTTTTTCAAAGGTTGCAAAATAATTTTCATCAATATGTGCATATAAATAAGAAGCATATGCATGATCACCATTTGTCTCATCTCTTGATTGAGACACAAAGATGGTTTCATATTCCTTCTGGATTCTCAAGTGTTCCCTTGGACTCTTTTATCTTCTTCTTTCAGCTCCTCAACATAAGGTATCAATTGAACCTCTTCCACATCATGTGGACAGAAAGCAAAAATATGTCCATCTTCCATCTTGGAAGGATTTCTACATCAGCAAATTGCATCAAATTTGCAGAAAAGAAAGAAGTTTGTGGTGAAGATGGTGGTGAAACACCATTATTTTTACCTTCTTCCCCTGTGAGAATTGTAGGCTCTTCTCCTTGAGATATGCTCTTTGAAGCCTTAATACTTTCTGAAGGTGAAACTTGAGGTGGATCTTGTGGAAATCCTAGCCTCCTTCTCCTTGTTCCTATTTGGGAAGCCATACTGACAAGCTTTCCTTCTCCTCTCCAGAGCTTCAACCTAGTAAGCATTTTCACCTTACAAATAGAAAAGCCTCTTTGCACAAAGCGACACAAGAAAAAATGAACCTGAGGATCTTATACCAACTTGATATGAATGTGGGAAAACTAGTTAATGTTATGCAAGCTCCCTCATCAGTATTAAAAAAGTGTTTCTTACGTGCATAGGAATTTCACTGAACTTTCATATTATCACAAGGATTGTTTTATATGTCTTTCAATATGTAATTCCATGAGTAGGTTATAGACATGAAACCATTAGCACATGAAAGAAAAATACATCATACAGCAAAACACAATCCATTTGATGAAGGAGTTCGCCCTCCTTGGGCTACATCTCCTTAAATCAGCTCTAAGGCATCGTTTGTTGTTATTATGCTCCAATTTCAAAATGATGATTACATCAATGTGTTGATATGAAACGGTAAGTTTCTCCTAAAAATAAAAAACTCTTGCAAAGTCCCTTTACCATACACTTATTGTCGACAACACATGGGCATCGTACCAAGATCCCTTACTCAAATATGAAAGAGCATCAAATTTGTACTTCAATAACTATAAGTACATCAACATTATTTTTCTCTAAAACACATAAAGAGAAAATATGAGAAAAATGCTATAGCACTGCTGCAAAGAATGTTGCTGCAAACTTACTCAAATATGAAAGAGCATCAAATTTGTACTTCAATAATTGTAATTACATCAACACTCTTTTTCTCTAAAACACATAAATAGAAAATATGAGAAAAATGCTACAGCACTGGTGCAAAGGCTACTGCTGCAAACATATGGAGGCTGGAAGATCCCTGCAATATCATCTCCATCTCAAAATCCTCCAAGAAATGGCTCAATATCTGAATGATCCATACACCCTCCTGGTTGAAACTGCAATTTGAACTTGAAGATGTGCTCTAAACAGAAAACAAAACTTACCAATGGATTCAAAGCATCCATAAACCCCTGAGTAGCCTCTCTTGGTTCTTCATTTGATCGATAGGTCCTCTAGGCATGGCCTCCTCTCTTGATGGCCCTCGGCATTTTTTATCTTCAAGTGGGAAAAACACCATCAAGAAGTACTCCTCTGCCTATGAAACCTACTCCAATGGATTCCCCACATGCCAAAATGCTAAGAATTACTTTTCTTGAGCCCAAATTGGTTGAATATTGCTCAAGATAGACCTCATTTACTACAGGCCTAGAAAACCTCCACTAAAACTAGATGACTGCCAGTTAAGTCCACTAAAACTAGAGTTACCTCTAAATTTGGCGGGCTCCACCAAGTTCTTAGCCATTCTAATTGTGCATTAAGTTAAGATAAGTGCGATTTTAATCTGGATTAGTGAATTATTAAGGCGCAAAGCGTATTTAGCGCTAACTATGTGTTATGGAGATAAAGCACGTTTAATTATGGATAAACACAAGTTTAAGTGCAGTTAATATGTGATTAGCGAATGAAAGCATGTTTTTAGCACTAATCATAGATCGCAGTTCGCTGCACAGTCATAGATCGCAGATCATAGATCACAGATCGCAAATCGTAGCGCAGATCGTAGCCCCGCTATAAAACATTCTATGTTGCCTGCTCCATCTTACAATTGCGATACCCTGATGCGATATATCACATCGCAGCTCCGCATCTGATAACCTTACTGCCACGTCACTTATCGCTATTGTGAAATCATGGATCCTCCACCCGATAATGCATTCACGTCCGCTCCTAAACCCTCGATGTGATTGGTAGGACCCACCTTATCACGCAATCGCAAATCGCAAATCATTTTTTGTTTCCTTATGTCCTCTGCTCCTAAAATATCGATGCGAGATGGTTGAATGCAATGACTTTGACTTTTGAATCCGACCATGGTACAAAAATTTGGTTATAATATATGTTTGTAGTACATTATGAATAATATACACCAACCACCTTTGATTCAAACTTTGGAATAAAACTTTTATGCACCCAAATTTAAACCTTGGAATATAAAATGTATGTGCCTTCCAAACTTAGAAAATAGGAGAAATTGTCACAGTTCTGCACAATTTTTAGTTGTTTGGGAAAACGAACAGCAGACCATAACTCACTCATACGAACTCAGATTCTGATGAAATTAGTTGCATTGGATTCCTTGCGACAAGTCGATCGCTTTGAATCTTGTTTGGTGAAATTTTTAGCACTTTCATTTTTGAGCTAATTTTTGCCCCTAATCAAGATTTTGATCACCGAACCTAGTTACACTTTCCAACACTCCCTCTTAATTGGGGAGGTATTCATAATGGTAGAAGGTCACTTTAAATCTGAAGAATCTCATAAGAACAATCAGATTGGTAATCGCATCTGTATAGCATCATATTAACCAGCATTGTCCTAATGAAAGGTCTTAACTAATAGCCCCATCTCTCAACGAGACAATGAGCTATAATGTTGGCAAGACACATGACTTATAGACACCATAGTCATTGTCTCTCCAAGGTACATGCTCCACCTAAGTGTTCCCAAAGTATGACCTTCTTGGACTATTCTTCTCTTGGGTAGCCATCCCTCAAAGAATATCAGTCCTCGACTACTCATACCTTGAATGCCCTATCTCATTCTCAAAGAGTATTGGATGCCAGGTGATTACCTAATCCTCCATTTTGTCTTCCTAGGTGAAGACCATAATGATGTGTCTATCCATTCTCTCCTCATGTCCTTCACTTAATATTACAGTTATTATTCATGTTCTAGTGCATGACACATGAATTATAGAATCATATATGTCACTCCCTCTTAACTTGGGAAGGACATACTTCAAGTTTCTTCCAAGCAAGAAACTTACCACTCCCTCTCAACTAGGAACCTGCAGCAGCAATGGTGAGACACCCAGCTTCTCATGAATAATTCTTCCCCTCGATGTCATGGATTTCAATATTGAGTAATCTTCAACTTTTGGCTTCATAGGGCACAGATCAACCATCACTTTCGTCCACAAGTCATGTCAACTATCAAAAAGTGATTCATCAGTCTTCCTCATCTGGTCCACCTTTATGCCATGTTAATTTCCTTTGAACCATCTCTCAAGGATATTACATCCTTCCACATGATTGGTAGTCATGAATAAACTCATCCAGATAAACATATACATATGAACTTTTAAATAAAAAGTTACCTCAGTGATGATCTTTCACAATGAAATATTCTCGTAGGCATCAGCATCCTCTATTCAAATTGACACATCTCCTAAAGATATGTTTTTTCAAGGGTCTTCTTATTTACCATACTTCTATCAAAGACCACATATCTTCGCATGAGATCTCCTAGTCACTTCTTCTTGTTTTCGGGATGATAATCGCCTCTTGACATGGTTGCACTTCATGATCTCTTCCTTGCTTTCTCCACGCAATTTTATTCCCAAGAACTTCCAATATCCAATTCCTTGTTTGCATACAACCACCTCATATTCCATATGAGGACATACTTAATTTCATTTGTTAGTGTTAACATGTGCACTAGAAGAGATATTCCTTCCATACATCATACTTCTAAAGATATAATTTCATCACCTGAAACCACATGACATGACTTCACAAAATCCAGTGTCAGCATATATTTATATTTACCTCATCCTTTTTATTTTTATTCATCGTGCAGCAATTTTACTAGAACGAAAAACTTCATCCCTTTGACCTGCTTCATCAATATCATCATATCCTAATCGCATAATTATGTAACATAGAATTCTTGATGAAACCTTTTACTTTCAATCTAACCTATGAATCCATAGAGAACTCCATGAGAAAATGACAACACATGTTTCTATATTTATTGAATGATGACCCTTGATCTTGATGATTTCCTTCCATCAATGTTGTTATCAGTGAGGCTTCTAGAGGCTACTTCTCCAAGTGCTTCTTCCATACTTCTATCCTGATGCTATTAATATATATTTCTTCCTATCATACTATTTTACAACCAACATAAATCACGTAAAGAGAAATATGATCTCAATCATACTAGAGATATTTTTCTTCTTCTTTCTTAGATTTCTTTACATCGGGTTCTTCCATTTCATTTGTGACATGGGCTTATTCCTTTTTCCTCTTGTCCTTCCCAGATTTAGGACAATCCCTTTTATAATGCCCAAAATCATTACATCCAAAGCATCATGCTTTGTCCATATTTCTTCTCTTATTCTGAGGATCAAATTTACCAAATCTTCTTTTTTTCTTGGACATGGATGCAAAGGCTTGATTCCCTTCACGTGATCATGTATCAGTTTTGGCTTTCAATCTTGATTCTTCTATATTACATAGATCCTGGAATGGTATTGCTTATTCTTTCCCATTGATGCTAGAAGTGAAACTTCCACATTCTTTAGGTAGAGCATTTTTTATCATAGTGAGAATTTCTCCATCAGACATTACTTCTCCCAATTTCTGTAGTTGATCTCGTACTGTGAAAATATCCATCAGATATGGAATTATTTCGTCCTTTCTTGACATTCTCAATTTGTATATTTTTTGTCTGAGGGATATTATTTCCCTTGCAGAACCTTTTGAGAACAGTTCCACCAATTTATCATATATTTTTTTTAAGGACTCTAGCTTTGATACATAGGGAATGAGATAGTTCTTTATGGATTCTATAAGAATCCTTTGGGCTCTTATGTCTCCCTTAATGTATTTGATATATGCTAGAATGTCTTATTTTTTAGGTTGAATTGTAGATCCCTCGATGAAGCCCATAACTTCATTTTCAATCAAATTCAAATATATCCTTTTCTTCCATGGACTAAAGTTTGATGACCCAACCAATTTGTTTCTCTCTATACAATAAGTCATCTTGATAGATTTTGATAAGGCCATAGATACTTACTTGATTAAGTTAACTTTCTCCTTCCAGCAGCTGCTTTAATGAAAATGAAGTTATGAACTCCAATGTAAGTGTCTTCAAAGCTGATGGATATTTTTGAATCATACTTGATGATGTATCTTCCAACAATGTCTTCAATATAAATCTTTGATGACAAATATTATCTTCTTGATACTTGGCTCCTTTGATTAATATTGAATAATATTCCTTGAAAATTGATTTTACCTTTTAAGACAAACTTTGACCTTGACTTTGATTCTCGCTTCCTTCAGTGTCTCCTTGTCAGGTAGCCCTTTTCTTTAGCACCTTATCTTTGATACAATGTTTAGAATTAGGTAGGGAAGTGATTGATTCAAATTATCTTCTTGATAATTACTTGTGAGCTTAATTATTTTACTTATTTCTTATATTCTTATCTTATTATGTCTTTCATCAAGTCAATTACCAAAAACACAAGAGTCACAAATTTAGGCTCTTCAAGCCAGGGCCAAAACCTCTCCCTCTTGGAGAGGAAAACCCACAAGAAATTCTTCTTATATACTTTCATATGAGAAGTACCATGACCATGACTCAGAACCTTGACCTATATATGCTTTCAAAACCTTGTCACTGCTTCTTTATTGACTCCTTGATTTGATCCTTCTTTCTTCACCGTACTGCACTACTGTGTAATTTTTAGCACTAAAACTAGAGATCTTGGTCTCTACTTATATTCTTTCTTCTTTGAATATATGAGATCCTTTCTTTGATATCAGCATTGTGCATGTCTCACCTTGTGCATCCTTTTTTACTGTACATTATTATACTGATTTCCTTTCATAGAACAGTCCAATTTATATCATGAATATGTCCTTATTGACAATCATTTCTTCATGCTATAATCTATGATAATATTATATCTTAACACAGTCTTTCTTTATGTTGAATGTAGATATTACTTTAGTACAACAACGTTATTCTTTTCCTACTTAAACGCAATCTTGAATCCGCATGATAACACAATCTTACTTTATGATGTATGCATACCTTACTTTATTCTTAATTGCAGTATCATATCCGCACTTACCTTCAGCTCCTCCGCAGCCCTAACTTCGCAGTTCCTTCTTATATGTATGACTAAAAAACTCCGACTTCTTCACGTTGTTCTATCTCAAACACATCTAAAGTGCTTGCCCCAAATGAACCATGGATTTTCCTTATACATACAGGAAATATCTTCTTATTGAGCCGACATGGAGGGATACTTCTGAGCTACCTTGTGCAGGGACATGGAGGTTGTTTAATTCATTGTACATCATCCAAATTGAGAAGATACATCAACGCATATCTTAAACCATAATTTCAAGGCTTATGTTACAAGGTATTGAGGCATACAATTGAGAATTTGACCCTTCATAACCATGACTCTTTAATTAGTACAATTTATGACCAGAAGGAAAATCCTAAAAGACATCAAGAAGAAGTCTTATGACCTATAATAAAAACCTTGCTCATGAAACCCATGAAGCAAGCATAAAAAAATAGATTTTATTATCTTTGTCTTCTTCATTACATAAATACATAATTACATAGTCAATATGAAAACCGAACCTAGTTACACTTTCCAACCCTCCTGGCATATTCTCTTCAATTCTTGCTAAGCACTAGTGGTTTTGTTGAGCTCATGAAGGTTGCTACATGAAATATAGTTTCTTGGAGCAGTCACAAAGACTCCATAAAATCACCATTTCTTGGAGCTCATGTTGCTATGGGCACTTAATGGAGATCAAATAAAGTTATGGTATAGGTATCCATGGCTAAAAGAAAGAAGTGGAGGGGTCAAATGTTAATTGTGATGACCAAAACCTTTGCATGGAAAATTCCAAATTTTGAAAGTGGTGGGAATTAAAATGTGCTTGATTGGATTGATAGGGAAGGCAATTTTGGAGTATAAAGATGCCTTTATTTTCCTCAAATGAAGGAAAAAAACAAAACTGAATCTTTTTTGTGAATAGGCTATAAACTTAGAAGATCAATGATGCCTTCCCCAAGCCAAATTTATAAGAAAACATTAGTGTTGTAGCTTTTTTCTAACACAAACCTATAAATGAGACAACAACGAGCTTGAAATGATGGTGTAGGATCGTGGGAGCAGAGTTTTGGCACTTGGGATAGGTGGGAACAAATTTTTTAAGCTTAAAGACACCTTCCTCCCCTTCAAAAATCGAAAAATTTTCCTTGTTGTGTCCTTTTAGCAAGAATGTCTTTATCTTGCAACGTTACAAGAAAATCATGCAGCATTTCGGGACCATGATCCAAATGAGCTAGAAATTGATCAAATGGAAGGGGAAAATGTATGGAATCAATGATTGTTTTAAAATATGTATTCTTTACATTGATTTTATTTGAATGTTCAGCTTGTTGTGAGTACGGTGAGTTGATTTGAATGTCTACTTTTGTTTGATTATCGACGATTTATTTTCATGTTCATTGTTAAATGATAAATTATTTTAATTTCAAGTTAGTTAGGGAATAAATTCAATTATTTTGTAATATAATAAATAAATTGAATAAGGAACCAATTTTTTTTTTTGGAAGGAAGATTCATGACTGAAGATGAACACTAGGGTTTGTGCTTGTGTGCCCCTCCCTATCATTATCAAACCTCTATTCGGCCCTGCAGCTCTTGGCGACCAAAGCCCAGGTTCGCCTCCCTCTCAGCAAGCGACCAACACATACCGCAGAGGAGATGGAGTCACATTGGTGAGGTTCCCACATTGTTTTTCATACTTACTCACACCCAAAGCAAGCACAACAGTTTTAGTTGCAGACAGGGAAGAGGTGCGCAAGGATTTACAGGTCGGAAGGGTCCCTACTAGAGGGATCGGGAGGGATCTCTGCCGCGAGGTAAATCCTAAGACTTTCACGACCCTCCACTTGCTGCTCTTCAGAGAGAAAGGCACTGGTTGCTCCAGCGCGACTCTAAATGGATTTTCGCTCCATCGCATGACCCCAGGGCTTAGGCGCAAAAGCGGTCACTACGCAAAGGGAAATGGAAAATGTGAGGAGGAAACCATGTTTAGTAGTAGGTCATCAGAGCTCGCCTCTATGGCCTCACAGAAGAGCTTTGGTGGCCAGGGATCCCTAGATCCTTCACTCCCCTCTTATTAGATTCAGATCTCTCTTCTCTCCGACAAAACCATGCTTCTTTGGGTTCGCTCTTTGGATTTGGTGAAGAACCTTTCGCAGGCCCTAGAGCTTAGGTTGGGAATCCCTTCTGCCTCTCAACGACTTCTCTATGGAGGTAAAAAGCTATAGGACTCTCTCCCACTCTCATTTTATAATATTGATAAAGATGCTTTTGTGGTTCTCACCCTTCGCCTAAGAGGAGGGGCAGTAGGGAAGCCATCTTCCGCCCAAAATTTCTCCTACAAATATGTTGCCCATGCACAGCATCCCAAGAAAGTTGCTCAACCATTGGAGGCTCCCAAACATTTTCTTGTTGATAAATTGGAGGATGTTCCCTCTCTAAAAATCTCCCACCCAAAACTTGAAAACCAGTATCAGATCTTTGTCGAATCTGCCATTACTTGTTGATTCAATGGATTATGGGGACCCGCACAGCAGATCTCTATCAATGGATTCACTCCGCTTGGACCAATAACAACAAGGTTATTTTCTGCTTGAAGGGCTTCTTCATAGTCTTGTTTTCTTTCAATGAAGACTATCAAAAATCCTTAACTAGTGGTGCATGGTTTTGGGGCAAAGCAAGGCTATTCCTCACCCCCTCGTTCCCATACTTCGGCCCTTCTACAATAGTAATTACCAAGCTTCCTATCTGGGTTCGGCTTCCAAATATATCCACACATTTATGGCACTTTTCTGTTTTTCAAGGAATCGGAAACTCTCTGGGACGCTATCTGGCAAAAAATCCCTCTAAGGGGGAGATGGGTATATACACTTTCGGCAGAATATGTGCTGAAATAGACATTAGTAAAGGTCTGTGAGATCAAATCAACATCAAAGTTGGTGATTTCCTATGGACAGAGACCTTGGATTATGAGAACAAGGCTTTCTGATGTCGTCACTGCCAGCAAACAAGGCATCTTCAGAACTCATGTACCATGTTCCTTGCCCAAAAGAAAAGAAGCAAACGCAAATCAAACTCCAAAAGATGGAAACCCTGTGAGTCGCCTCCCATGGATGACATTGAGTCCTTTAGCTCGGATGAGGATGAGATCGAAGCATATGAGGATGCAGCAAAGCAGGAGAAGTAAATGGCCTCGGCAGATCCTGGGGGGCCCAATGTTTCTTCGAGTGCTCAGAAACGAACTCACGAGTCCTCCTCCTCTGGCTCGGACAAGGAGAATCCTCCTTCAGCCAACAACATTCTTAAAGTGTTTTTATCCCACCCGCCCCAAGATGTTTGTTTTAAAGTTACAAAAAAGAAAGGAAAAAAATGACGTATTTAGGATTCCACCCATTCTTGGTAGTTTTTGGTGTATGTCTCTTATATCTCCTATGTTTCTCTTCATGTTCTTCTCTGTTACTCTCTTGGTTACTTAACGGGACCGAAGTTGATAGTTTATCATTTTTGGCATTCCTTATATCTAGCCTCTCTTAACTGTAACTCCAGCTTGTACTATATGCTCTTTTAATAGAATTAGTCTTATTTAAAAATATAATAATAATAATAATAATTAATATCTAAAAATTATAAATAAAAAATTTGTTTAAATATATTTCATTTATCATTGAACTTTTACTCTTATAAATTTTATTTTATTTTAAAGTTTAAATCATTCTAAAATTTAAAATAAAACAAATAAAATAATATTTTATGTAAACAATCAATTTTAAATTTTATTTTAATCATTATTAATTAAATAATAATAATAATAATAGAAGTATTAATTCCCCGATTGGGGTGAACTAGCGCTAGCACGTGGAGGTTGCACCACATGAATAACTACAAGTGGTCTCAGAGGGGGGGTTGGCCCTTCTGGTCCCTTCATACCCCAAGACGATATAGGAGTAGCATTGTCATAATGATTCAAGAATGTGTGAGGAATTACACTAGTGCGGGCTGTGAGGTTGATAGATTGTTAAAGCCTCCATGGATGAATG
Organism: Pinus albicaulis; assembly: GCA_034641835.2. NCBI lineage: Eukaryota > Viridiplantae > Streptophyta > Pinopsida > Pinales > Pinaceae > Pinus > Pinus albicaulis. Next base: position 8,515,538 of record CM076569.1, on the reverse strand, counting down.
TTTCATGCAATTGCATGTGTTTCTGTGCTCGCTTATGGCGCTGGGATTTTGGATGGGTGTTGGGAAGGAGAGGGAAGCACAGGCGGTGGTGGTTTGGCGAAATTGAAGTGTGTATGTTTGCAATTAATTGGGATCAAGACTTGGACATTGTCTGTCTAAGAATTAGGGCTGTCAGTGGAATTTGGCAAGGCTAGGCGCAGGAGGTAAAATTCTCCCGATTTGTAGGTAATTGGTTTGGCCTCTGGTTCGTCGAGTGGTGGTTTCTGTCGACTAGGAAACCTTGTATACGGGGGAGAGAACCAATTTTCCTCTATACAATTATTATGTTTTGGACTGAGGTGATCTAGAAGGTCTGCTTGCACATCATTTTGGTCGTAATTGGTGGGTACACATCGTTGGTAAGCTTTTCCCAGGTTGGAAATAGCCACATTCCCTCTGGGTCGTTCTCCATTCTCGCCGAGGGTTAGAAAGGTGGTAGATCTAGCTTTACAATGTTGTTGGGGATTCTAATTTAGGGGGAGGGCCCAGTAGTGAAGATAATTATGAGTTTGGCATCTTCTTACGGTGCTCCCTGTCTGCTAGAAATCATGAAGGCACCAATGCATCAATTCATCTATTCCTCTCATTCAGCAATGGCAAACACCCAAGCCTTTGTTAATATATTGTCTTGTCGTAGAGGGAATATTGTAGAGAGTGGGAGGAGAGGTTACACTGGCACAAGAGGTGGTCGTGGTCACAATAGGCAAGGGTTGCGTCGGGATTCAAGGTCACGCAATTGTGTGTGTCAGAGTGAAGGGTCACACAGTGGTGGCAAGCATGTGGAAATTCGAGGTGGAGGGGTGCATGGTCAGGGTCAGAGTCGCAGGGGTGGCAGAAACCATGGTGGTAGGACGAGGCATGGCACAGGTGATCTGGATGTACTGGAGGGGTAAGGTCTCCAGCACTGATGCCTGGAGAACTTTCGAGCTCTTATTATCAACCTTACAGACAGGGTGGATGTTGTTGAATGCATCCGACGAGAGGAGAATGTGGTGCAGATGGCCACTTTGGAGCGGTTGCACTACTTTCAAAGTCAACTTCGAGAAAGGCAGGTCGTATTTTGGAGGGGAAAAACTCAACTCTCAGAGAAAATCAAGAAATTGGAGGCATTGATGGCACACTACGAAGGACACATTCAGTGCGACTTTTTCCCTCCATCGCCTCCTGGAACATCCCCGGACAACCCTACATCTATTACTTCTGGTGATTAGTATGATTTCTAGAGTCTTTTTTGTATTAGTTGTATTCTAGTGCCTATGGCCCAATCGACTATGGACATTGCCCTCAGTGGCACTTTTGTATTTTTGTCATCTGGTGTACTTGTTTATCAACAAACCTGGTCAGGATGAGACCACTTGTTTTGTGTTGGACTATATGTACTCTCTTTTCATAAATTAATAGAATCTTGACTTACAAAAAAAACATTATTACGTATTAATTATTAATAATATTATTAATTAATAATAATAATAATAATAAATACTTTATAAATTAATAATTAATAATAATCAATTATTGAATTTATAATTTATACTTTATAAATAATTAATAATAATAATAATTTTAAAAAAATATCATTATTAATTATAATTCATTATTAATTATTATTGATTAATAATTAATAATTAATAATAATTATTAATAATTAATAATTAATTATTAACAATTAAACCATATGACCTTCAGTTGCAAGTAAACAATTGTCAACCATCATCAACGATGTTTATTTTAGGGTTTATAATATTTATTTGAGGGTTAATATACCTTGGGTTTATAATATTGATCCCTTGGGTTCAATATTATCCCCTTGGGTTTATAGTCCCTTAGGTTTATAATACCAATCCCTTGGGTTTATTAATATAATGGTTCATATTCCTAGGGTATAATATTAATCATAAGGTTTATAATATTAATACTAAGGTTTATAATATTAATCCTAGGGTGTAATTTAAATCCCTTGGGTTTATAATCATGGCCAACCATGGTCCAATGCCACATTGTGACAAATATTGTCTCAATATGAAAATCAACCATGTTCAACCATGGTCAACCATGGTCAATCGCCATCTTCCATCTTCAACCATCATCTTCTATCGTCAACCATGGTCAACCGTCGTCAACCATCGTCAACCATCGTCAACTTTGGTCAACCATAGTCATCCATCGTCAACCATCATCAACCATCATCGACCATATTTATTTTAGGGTTTAAAATATTTATGTGAGGGTTAATATAGCTTGGGTTTATAATATTAATCCCTTGGCTTTAATATTATTCCCTTGGGTTTATAATCACTTAGGTTTATTAATCTACGAGTTCATATTTCTAACGTATAATATTAATCATAGAAATTTATAATATTAATCATAGGGTTTAATATAAATCCATTGGGGTTCTAATCATGGTTAACGATGGTACAACCATAGTTTATAATCATGGTCAACCATCATTCAATATAAATTCCATGGTCAACCATTGTTATAATGGTTAACCATCACCAGTCGTCGTTAACCCAGGTCAACCATGGTCAATTATGGTCTAGCATGGTCAACCATCGTCGACCATGGTCAACCATGGTCAGTGATGGTCAAACATAGTCAACCTTGCTCAACCATCGTCAATTGTATTCAACCATCATCAACCATCATCAACCATAGTTATTTTAGGGTTAATAATATTTATTTGAGAATTAATATACCTTGGGTTTATAATATTAATCTCTTGGGTTTAATATTATTCCCTTGGGTTTATAATCATGGTCAACTATGGTTCACTGTCACATTCTAACAAATATTGTCTCAATCTAAAAATCAACCATGTTCAATCATCAACCAAGGAAAATTTTAAGAATGGAAATTTATTTTAAGGTTTAGAAACCTTGGTGAATATTACTAGTCCTTAATATGGAAACTATAAAATTTATGGTAATACTTTTGTAAAAATATTCAAATTTCTAATGATTTTATATAGTCTCTATAACACACTGATGATTTTTAAGGTAAATTAATTTTATACTATAAAATTTAGGCGAATAATTTTTAGAAAAAATAGAAATTTGCAAATTTATTTTTCTGAAAAAAGTACTAAAATCTAGCCCACCTACGAATATTAGCCCCTGAAATTTTCCCTAACATCAACCATAGTCAACAATGGTCAACCATCGTCAACTAAAATCAACCATGGTCAATAATCATCAACCATGGTAAACCATCATCAACCATCATCGACCATCGTCAACCATTGCCAACCATCGTCAACCATGTTCAACAATTGTTACCCATCATCAACTATGGTCAACCATCATCAAGCATGGCCAACCATCGTCAACCATCATCAAGCATCATCAACCATGGTCAACCATGTTTATTTTAAGGTTTATAGTATTTATTTGAGGGTTAATATACCTTGGATTTATAATATTGATACATTGGATTTAATATTATTCCTTTGGGTTTATAATATTAACCTATTTTGTTTATTAATCTAAGGATTCATATTCCTAGGGTATAATATTAATCATATTTATAATATTAATCCTAGGGTTTAATATAAATCTGATCCATATTTATGAAGGAACGCAATAAAATACAGAAATATACATAAACATAGAGATGCTGCATAAATAACATTTCATTTCATTAATATTAAATATTGAAAAAATGGTTACAAACAGAATGGAAAATAAACTAGCTTGGGTGATGGTAGCTTATCCCTGAGAAAAGATGTGATGGCTACATACCTATGAACTGTGTAACAATGAGGCTTGAAGGCCTATTTATTATTGAGAAACAATGGAAAACCCTAAACATCCAAAAACCTAACCCTAAGAGATAAAACGCCAAACTATAGGCGAAGTGAATAAATAGAATGACGAGATATACACATTTCACCAGTGGAATTCTAGTCTATCGTTGTTAAAGAAACGCATCTCAGTGTAGTCTCATTGCATTCACTTATGTTTGTTAGAGTATCATATTCTCTCTGGAGAAATACGTTACAGTCTGTGCCTTGGAAAATTCCTTGAAAGATAAATAGGATGGTGAGGTATACATATTTCACTAGTGGAATTCTCATCTACCAATAACCCAGTGCACCATTTATAACGCATAATAAATGTCGAAAATAATATATCGCCATCCAAGTAAATATCCACTGTCCATTGTTTGATGCAAACATAACGTTCCATTTGCAGTAGCAATTCCACTAAATAATATATATATCAATGAATAGCAATGTGTTAATACTTCCCTCGCAAATGAGCAGGATGAATCTGGTTATCGTACCAGAATGAGAAACCGGACATGTGCCATATTAATGCATACACCATGTACCGTAGCCCAATACATCAATATGTGCCATTCAACACAATAATGTGTAGATGTGCCATGCAGCGGAAATGATGACCTTTAAAAAATACTCATTGAAGTGTTATTCCAATTCCAATACCAGAATAATAATGTCCTTTTTGTACATAATAAAGTATGATGTGCGCCTTCAAATTAAAAATACAACATATCGGTGTTTATGGCTATGTCGAGGCAACACACATTTTTGTTGTATTAATGAACAATCACTCCAACAAATACTAGAAACCAATGAATTCTATGATTTTCCAATGCATAAACCAGTAGAGACATGCAACGTTAGGTATATAGAACCTGGGAACAACGAATGCCATAATACCTTTTTGTGTGGAATTTGAGGGTTCTGTGGGTGCAAGTCCATCTCTGGGTTTAGAAACATGTATCATGGTATTGAAACCTACAAGATTTAAGCATTGTAATGGCCCAAAATTGTGATTATCATGTGCGCTCCATGTACATTACCCATTTTGGCATTGGATATTCCTCTGAAAAAAAAAAATTGTGATTTATTATAGAGCCTATAGAGCCATAAAAAAACGTTAAAAATAAATCCTCCTCTGTTGTTCTGCCAATGCACGCAGAACAACGCATCCCTGTCACTGCTGCTATAATAACGCATTCCTCAAGTCTGCAATAAGACACGTGTTTGAATTTCCCAACGTTTCAAAATGATGATATCTGTAATGTAGCAACTTCCCCTACAGTATATCGACCTCCATCATAGTGCATACCATAGTATTATTGCATACCATCAATTGGAGACACAATATTTTCCTCATTAATAATTCTTGTTACTTTGGCTGGGAATTATTTCACTATCCAATCCTTCGATTTCCTCCCCACATGACTCAAATGTTCTTGTTGCTTCCAATTCTATTGTGTAGGCCATGTCTCTGCCACAATGATTTCATAAAGGATTTTATTCTCTTTTGTAACTTCTATAATTGTCATAATCTTCTCTTTGAATGTTTATCATGCTTGGTTCCTAAGTGCCAATGAGAGGTGGCCCATCCATTCCATTCCTCATTGATATTCTTGGGGTTACCAATTTCTTACGCGCTCTTCCCATCTGAGATTGAAAGGAGGAATTTCACAGCAACCAACATTTGTTTCTATATGTTGTAGCAGATACATTATACCCATTTTCTTTATCATATTGTGGAGACTTCACCACTTTCCAGCTAGGTGAATTTTCGATGCTCATTGTTTTCTTAGATGTTTCCCCTCGTCGTTTAACATGGCATTGAGACAATATAAAGTTGGCATCTTCATCTAGGCTTATCATCAATAGATACTAACTTTTTATTTCATCAATACAAATTATTTCTTTGATGATTTATTTGATGATAAATAAGCTGGAAATCTAAGTGTTGTTTGACGGTGAGCATTCAAGTATCTCATACTGGTTATTATCTCTCTAATGATGAGTTACTCTTCCCTGTGAAAATTCACATTTCATAATTTCTGCTATCCCACTCATTAGTTTCTTCAATGCTTCCTTGGGAAACTCCCCTAATATGAAGCTAGGTCACTAGTTGTTCTTTATTCTTCCTCTTCCACAATTTAGAAGGTTTCTTTCTAATGTCTACATTTAGTTTTGATCCAGTGTTTGGTATGCTTTGATTTGCTTCCATCATCTGCTTAGGATCCTTTAGGGTATATGGCATCTTGCATTCATTTGCTTTGTGTCCAAGTTTGTGGCATAAATAACATATTATTTTACCTGGGTATGGTTGAGCTTATGTGTGGCCTTGTGTGCCCATTTTTTCATATAGTTTAGATTCAATAATTTTATGTCCAAATTCATTGCACAAATAATAGTAACCAAGGAAATGATTTGTGTACCTGGTGAAATATTTTCCTTTTTGTTTGATTGCTTGAGAGAGTCTTCTCATTTGTTGCATCTTTCGCTATTTAAACTTGATTTGATTTGTCTTACATTGTGTTGCAACATGTCCAGGTGTATGGAAAGAAAAACACATGATATCTTTCAAAGGAGAAAAAATCCTCCTTTGATATCTTCCAAATTTGTTCAATTTAACTCCAAGAGCAAATGAGCTTTTTGCAAATGATTGTTTCTTCATCTCATTCTTTGTCTCTTGATGTTGCTCCTTGTTTTTCTTTATTTCTTTACACATCATGTTATTTCTAGCTTCTACTTATGTAAGTCCTTTTTCCGAGTTCTTCATGGAGGAAACCTCCTCTTCTAGCTGCTTACACAACCCATTCTTTTCATCTAACTCCTTTCTAGGTGAAACAATATCAGACTCTAGTCTTTCACATTGGATATCTTTCCCCTTTATTTGGTTATTAATCATCCATTATATTATCCTTTCTTCTTCATTTTGTGTCTTCAAACCAACAATTTCCTCCTTGTACTTATGCTCTCTCTCATCACATATCTGCACCAATTTCTTCATATCTTTGTTTTCATTCTTTAGTCTTTCTATTCCAGTCAAGACAAATGGTCAATTTTGGCTTATTCTTCAACTGTCTTTAATTCATGGAAATCATGTCCATTCACACTAGCAGAGACCTCATTTTACTAAACCTTTTCCTTTTGAAATGGACTTTTCTTCTTCTCTTTTATCTTCTCCTTCTTGACAGTTCAGCCACTAGTGTCTCCTTCATGCGTGAGATGCAATCTATCAGATTTCTTTTGCAGAAGTTAAATCTATTACTGTATCAAAGAGGGAGAGTCTTTTCAGTAACCATTGCACACAAGCTTCCATACACCAGGTCCATAAGTTATCAGTTCATATTTTACCTTATCTCTCCATTCATGAAAGTTTGTTGCACTCAACATAGGTACACTTTGATAGTCCATGACTCAACCAGACATACCTTCAAGTTGTTAGACTTATACAGAAGGAACCTTCTCTGATACCAAATAATGAGACTAAATTGAGAGGGGTGAATAAGTTTAGTCCATTCATGGAAATTGAAATTATTTTCATTAAATTCATTAACTGAAACACTACATAAGCATCTTAGCAAATAATGACCAAAAAATTTAATATGTGAACAACTAGTAAAACATAGACCAATACATCACATCAGCACATAATAACAATGCATATGGACACTAGATATAAGTGGAAACCCATAAGGGATAAAAACACAATTTTATTATTGTTGTGATGCAAAGGAAAGCTCATACTCCTTATTAAATTTGATTTTCTGTAGGCTCCAATCTATAGGAGGTTGCTACCTCAAATTTATGCAAGCTAAAACATGCAAGGAAGCTCCAACTCCCATATATTTTCTGTAGGCTACAACCCATAGGAGGCTCCTACCTCAACCAGCTTCAACTGAACATTTATCAAACCACAACTTGAGAGGAGACTAAAATCCCCTGATGAAAATAAGAAACAACAATGTGTTGGCTTACCTGGTCATAAATTTTGTATCTCTCCATCTTCATTTCTGCCTCTTCTTCCCTTTAAATATGCTTCACCTAAGCTCCATATGTGCCACGTAATTAATGCATAACATCTCAATCATCTCTCTCATATTCTCTAACTCTCTATCAGTCTCCATGCCTTCCAAAATCACATATTTAATAAAAATGGTTTTTTGGTTATTTGTATCCCACATAGGAATATGAAGTGAATAGGCTTGACTCTTTTCCTTCCACTAATTCATTTCCAAACACTTCATATCTTTAATATTAGACCACAAAATACATAAATAATCCAATATTAATTGCAACCACATGTAATGATTAAATGCATCATTTTAATGCCAACATCAAATAGCAATGTCTATCATTAATAAATCACAACAATCTTTGCAACATATTTGCCTTTACCTTGGAGTCTTGACTTTGGTATCATGGAGTCTTGCCTTTGCCTTGGAGTCTTGCCTTTGCATCAAAACAATTTAGCTCAATCAACATGCCAACACCAATGTTCTACCACCAATTTATTTGTTTCACTCCTTTATCCCTTGTCATTGCATATCTTGTTGATCCTTACCTGCTCCTTTGCCATCACTGACAATATTTCCAACAAATGGTGCAAAGATATATGTGCACTTAGATAAAATAACTTTGTACTTTACCTTTTATATATTAGATCTGAAAATATGCTTGGTATTATGGTTTCAAATATTTATGATAGATAGAGATGCCCTTGAAACTATAAAAATATGTGTTCAATAAATCAAGAAAAGTCATCTCAATAACGTATTTCCTTTTCAATGGTAAACCTTTAATGGAAAGTTGTATAGATCTTTTATTTCATGTAGAAAATACATCAACTTCAATTTTTTTTAGTTAACATTGGAAACATAAATAACTTAGCCCAAATAGAAAGGATGCAAAATTTATAATAATTGAAACCATTTCCATTGTGGATTATTGATGAACATATAAAACCCTTTGCTTGAGAAGTTTGTTCAAGAATAGCAAAATCTATTGATATTTCTCACTCAAGTACATAAAAGTGATAAACAAGTAGGAATAGTAGATGCTCTAGAGATAAATCACTCATCCACATAAAATGAAGGAAGAAATAGTGAAACTAAATCTAAGGGGAAAGTATCTTTTGTAAAAAAAAAAGACAATATTGATAGTGATTTAACCAAATCATTAATATCATAATACAAGGTTTTTTTCACCATTATTCTCACTATTTTATATCAATGTGAAGAGGTACAATGAATAGCACAATTATTTAGGGAATCGGTATACTCCAACAAATGGTCTTGTATCAGAAGGTACCACCCACCGTCTAGCTTTATCCCATGTGATAATTATAGTGATAACTCCACAAAATCCAATTCCTAGTCCCAACCCTAGTGCAATCAATGAGATTTTTTCATCCACGTGACTCAGCCATCCCCGTTTGCTAACACTATTCTTTTCTCCTTTGGCTGTGCATGGATGTAATGGATTACATGTGTCGTTGCATGGTTGTAATTGATTATCTTCCTTACAAGGCCGAAATAAATCACAACATAGACATTTATTTCTTTGAAATGAAGTCACACCAAAAGTGTCTAATTGTGCTCCTCTTGGGATTCGACCACAAAGTTTGTTTGATGAAAGGTTCAAAATTGCCAACTCAGATAAGGTAGAGAGCTCTTGAGGGATCTCTCCACCAAAATTATTTTTAGACAAGTCTAATTGCTCCAAAGTAGATATCTCACCAAGAGATGCAGGAATTTTCCACCCTAATTGGTTCCCAGATAAATTTAGTAATCGCAAACTACTCAAATTTCCTATGCTTGTGGGAATTTCACCATCAAGATTATTGTTGGACAAGTCAAATATGGTGTTTGTCTCCAACAAATATGTAATGGAATACTCATGTGCTTTTATAGCAACATTGAAATCTGCATATAATGTATTGCCTAGCACTTGAGAAGAAGCACGAATTTTGAATCCTTGGAGTCTCTCAAGATTAGATGGTATTACTCCACTGAAATTATTGTTAGAAAGATCTAACACCTGCAACTTGGTGAGATGTGCTAACCATTGAGGAATTCCACCATGAAACTTATTATAACCAGCACTTAAAACTCTTAAGTGATCAAAATATGCTAGATAATCAGGAAGCTTACCTGTAAATCCATTTCTCCTTACATCTAGCAATTGAATCTTCGTACACTTGGCCAAAGACAATGGTAGAGTCCCCGAGAAATTGTTAGAATGAGCAGCGAAAACTTTTATAGAAACTGGAAAACTTGTATCCAAATCTCCTGTAAGTGAATTATCTGACATCTCCAATCTTTGCAATGAAGCACAATTACTTAGAGATGTAGGAATCTTTCCATTCAACTTGTTATTGTATAATAACAAGTGCTCTAGTGCAACACATTTACCAATGCCATCTGGAATTGGTCCCTTAAGGCGGTTTCCGAATAAATCTAATTTCTGAAGGGAAACTAAACCACTGATACTTTCAGGAATAGTGCCAGAAACACTTGTATTAAATATGCCCAATTCAGTGAGTGCCTTCAGCTGACCAATGTTATTTGGAATTCGTCCCCGTAAATTGTTGGCAAACAAATACAAAATTTTCAGAGAATGAAGCTTCCCTATAGCCTTCGGAATTGTCCCTGAAATATTATTGCTATTAAGATAAAGTTGTTCGAGCTTCTTCAAATTCGCAATAACACTAGGTATTCTACCAGTAAGAAAGTTTGTACCAAGACTGATGAAGTTCAACTCACTCAAATTAGAAATGGCTGGAGGTATCCTACCAGTGAAGCTATTTGTAGCCAGATTCATGTAGGTCAAGTGACTCAAATTACCAATTGCTCCAGGGATGCTTTTTTTTTCAGAAGAAAAAAACATTGTTATATAATAATATAAGCAGTACATAGTCGAGATCACCTCAAGTTGTTAAACCTAACAGCGAGATAAAACCAATGTCGACCAAAAGAGATAGCATTGCTCCCAGAAGAGGAAGAGCAGGTAATGAAAAGTAGGCCACCACATATCAGAACATAATGTGTCCCGTACAAAAATGCTCAGCGCATGTAGCGAGCAAGAGAGGTGAGGTGGATAATGATTCAATAGATATGACAAAAGATATAAACAGATTATGTGATACGCCAGAGATATTAGCTGAGAAATACAAATTAGAATGTTTGTTGATCGCAGCTACGGAATGATGAACTATTTCATTCCATTTGTGGCCTATCAAACTTGAGTGGATCAGAAAGCTATATAACAGACAGGAATGGAAGATTGATGCATATAGCTTATATGTGAGATATTTTGCAAAAGATAATGTTCTATGATCAGACAGAACATAAAAAAATAGTGCAGATCTCCTATTTGGTACAAGCTGGCTCGCTTGCATTTGAAGGCACGCTCGCTTGTAGAAATCGCATTGATACAAGCACGCATGAGATATGGAGAGATCTGATTTTAAAATGACCCTGGTACAGTTGTAGTTGAGTGTAATCCGGCTCACTTGATGTAGTTAAACAGACATGATTGTATAAATATTTACCGATCCATATGAATGTAAGGTTCTGAGTCACATGTAAATATTATAGCCGGCTCACTTGATCATCTTTTCCACGCTCGCTTGTATATGTAGATAATGAAAATCATGCATAGAAAAGTCCTTTGCCACAAAAAATTCTTAACAAAAAGCACAAAAACCACTTATAAATCTGCTTTAAGGAATCGCAATATCAGAATGCCAGAAAGGAGAGCCATCTCTTAACAGCTGAACCTACATGATGCCGAAATCAGAATTTAAACCCTTCTTGGAAAGACCATCGGCTCTAGTATTGTTGTCCCTATATATGTGAAAGATAGATGGCCTATTGAGAATAAACCATAAACGTCGAGCTCTATGTACCCAGCCTTGAAGTTCTGGAGGGATCTTAGCCTCAGGATTTGTGATCCATCCAATAGCAGTCTTTGAATCGCCATATACATGAATATCGTTCAGTTGTAAATAGAGTGCAAAACGCAGACCTCCCCATAGAGCTATGATTTCCGCTTTGTTGTTGGTTCCATGTCCAACATTCCAGTGAATATGAACCCTTTCCCTTTGTGATATCTTGATCCATGTCCCACAACCCATAACACCTTCCAAGCAAGCGCCATCAAAATAGACTGCCGGGATAACCACTTCATGCGGCCTGATGCGGATGGAGCAGTCCGTAATAGACATAATCTTCATAGGGCGGACCTCCATCCATTTGAGAATTGCAGAGAAAATACAAGGAATCTGAAAGGGAACATTTTCAAAAATCAATTTGTTTCTTCCCAGCCATACCTCCCATATAAAGAAAAAAGGCAGTGATCTGAATTTTCCTTTTAACTTGTCCCGTTCCGTAGCCGCTGACATGAAATCATCTGGAGACCATGATGGGCCCATAAAATGGACAGAGAAGAGCCTCCATAATTTAACTATAATAGGACATCTTAAGAACAAATTTTTGGTAGATTCAAAGTCCGCGCGGCATATATTACATCTGAATGGGCCAGAATAGCCCCTCTTCAACAAATTATTTCCAGTGAGGACCTTGTCTTTCCATACCAACCATCCAAAGAGCATGATCTTAGTGGGGATATTCCTTCGCCAGAACATATAGAAGGTCCTAGTAATCTGCCCCTGATAATATTCCATGTTAAGTCCCCTGTATATATCTTTGACAACCGGGACTCCATCATTCGTGGGACCATCCTAAACTAACAAATCACCTTCGGAATCCCAGCATAAGCTCGCAGCTTGAAATCTATCTCTTAGAACCTCCCATTCATCATCCTCCGGCTCCCTCAACTCCATTTGAATAGCAGATTTAAATATAGGAGCCCCATAGGACCATACACGGACTGTCTGTGCTAGATAAATAATACCCCTGTGAGCTAACCTGTGTATGAGCTGCGGAGAAGGACCTGCATGTGGGGGAAAACCAATTAACTTGTTGAAAGACAAAGGAATACGTCCTCCATCCCAAAAAAGCCAAGCCATTCTATCCGCCATATGAGTGATAACCTTCTTGAAGCTACACCAAATGACAGAGATGCAACGAGGATGTGAAAATTGCAAAGTAAGGATTTGTTGTAAAACGTCACCCTCTATGTATTTACATCTGATAACATCATTCCAAATGTTGTTTCCTTGGATAGCTCTCCAGAATGACTTAATGAGCAGTGCCTTGTTAAAGTTCCTCGTATCGAGGATACCCCATCTGTCATGATCCTTTAGCTTGCAAAGACTCTGAAGTTTTCACAGATGTATTTTGTGAGGCATCTGCGCATCGCCCCATAGAAACTTAGCAATAATGGAATTAATCATATTAGTTATACCATCTGGAAAGTAGTATAGATGTCCGCAATATAACATCATCTGAGAAAGAACTGCTTGAATCATAATCAGCCTGCCCCCCATAGACAACCATCTGTGTGTCCATATGAAAATCCTCCTTCTAAATTTGTCAATGAGCCACATCCAATCCTAGATCTTGTAACCACATGGTTTGATATTAAAACCCAAATATGTGAAACCGACAGAGGCTTCTCTTAACTCAACACCCATAAAATCTGCGATGAAAGCGAGCTCCCTTTGGTCTCCATGTTCATATATGATGAAAGATTTGTTCTTGTTGATGGCCAGCCCGGTAGCCGATTCAAAGCGCATAAAAATAAGATGAACGTAGAACCAATGGTTCCGATGGAGATAACCAAATAATAACAGGTCATCAACGAATAAAGAGTGCGTGCAAGAGACCGAATTGTAGAAAGAGAAACCCACCGTATATCCCTATTGTACCGCCATATGAAGAAGACAACTGAATCCATCCATAATTAAAATGAAAATTAGTGGTGACAGCGCACAGCCTTGTCTGATTCCATGACCAGCAGCAAAAAAGGGTGTAGGAACACCATTAATGATGACCGCATAACTGACAGTGGTAATACAAGACATAATCCATATAATAATTCGGATGGGGAGCCCAATCTTCATGAGTACCATCTTGATATATGCCCAATCAACAGAATTATAGGCTTTATGAATATCTACCTTCATCATGATGGCCTCCCTTTTTCCGTGTGCATGGAATGCAAGACTTCTTGTGAAATTGCCGTGGCATCGTGAATAGATCGTCCTTTTAGGAAGCCATACTGTTCCTTTGAGATAAAGGTAGACAAAGTATGCTTTAACCGCTCTGCTATGATTTTTGAGGTAATCTTATAAAGAACATTGCAAAGGGAGATCGGCCTGAAATCTACAAAAGTTTGGGGATCATTTTTCTTTGGTATTAGAGCAATGAACGTGGAGTTGAGATTGGCCGGCATGAATCCCCGGATCCAGATTTGTTCAACAACCCGCGTTAATTCCTCGCCCATCAGATCAAAAAAATGGATAAAAAATTCCGCAGGCCACCCATCTGGCCCCGGACATTTATCTTTAGAGAAAGTTTTTAGGACGTTTAAAACTTCATTCCCTGTGACAGCATTATCCAGTAAAGAAATTGCATCAGCATCGAAAAAACGAGAGACATGTTCCAGCAACCATACCTGATTATCCTTGTTTATCCCATCCTGTCTAGTGTAGAATGTTGCAAAATATGTGAGTGCCTCATTCTGTATTTCTTGACTTGTATGCGTGAAGGATCCGTCCGATCTTTTGATACGCCAAATGGCGTTTCTATATTTCCTCTCATTTGTGCACTTATGAAAAAAAATTGTATTCTGGTCCCCCTCAGCGAGCCATTGAACCCTGCTCTTTAACCTCCAAGTGATCTCTTCAATCCGCAGAATATATCTTTTTCTTGCCCCCAAGCATTTGAGATTGTCAAGTGTTTGCTCGTCCGGATATTTAGTGAGAAAGGAAGTAATAATCTTTTCCATCTCGTCCTGTATCTCCAGAAATTCCGCTCTAAGTTTCATCTTCTTCTTACGTTCCCAAGTCTTGGACACAGCCTTAATTTTCTGCAGCCTATGATGAAAGGAATCCCACACCCCAGAAGTCGGGAGATCGATGTCTGCCCTCCATATCCCCTCCACAATGCTTATATATTCCGGGTCCTCCAACCAAATTTTGTTGAACTTGAATGGGCGCCCATTACCCATCCCAAACTTGGACCATGTAAAGGTAATGGGCATATGGTCCGAGATGTCTGATGCTAAAATGATAGACCTGGGACCTCCCAATATATCCATGATTGTTTCCTTAACCATCACCCTATCAAGCCTTTTCCCAATGAAGTTGTCAGTCGCTCTTCTGTTGGTCCATGTAGGCGCAAGAGGATGCGGTCTAATATCCACCAGTCCTTGTGAAAGAAAGATGTCGTTTAGATACCCGGCCAGAGAGTCCACGCGAGCACTACTGCCCCACGTTTCATCAGCATTAAGTGTAGAGTTGAAATCGCCCATAATGATAAGATTTGGTAGAGTTAAGATACCCGCCACCTGCATTCTATCCCAGAATACCTTCCTATTTGAATATGACGCATAAATATTGATCAAGTTAAATGTACAATCCATACCTCTAAGGCGACCAGATAGCAATATACCCCCGAAGAAACTGTAAACTTTGAAAGATGCCTAAACTGGGTTCCACATAACAATCATACCCCCAAATCTACCATTTGAATTAGTCGCAGCCACATGCCAATCTTTCTTGATTTTTAAAAACAAATTTATAGCCTTTGATCTCTCTAACATGGTCTCCTGTCCCAAAAAAATAATCGGATTCTTAGATACAAGTAATTCCTTCAGGAAATGGAATTTGGGGGCATCACCCAACCCCCTCAATTTGAATGAGATAATATGAGTCATGGAGAAGATGTGCAAGGGTTGCTTGCTCTAAGCGCCCTAGTGCTATTGTTCAGGCCGACATTTCTGTGGATGGGAACCTCTGAAAGACCCACTTCATCATCAGAAAACAGAGAGATCGATTTTAGCTTCTCTTTTTTCCTGCCACATGCTCCTTTTGCCTTCTTTTTGATGGATCTTAAAGCTTCCGATAAAGTAGGAGATTGTTTTGCTTTTGTGGAAATCGGTTTATCAGAGACCGTCAAGGCAGCTAGATCGAGGTTGGAATTCCTCATAAGGAGATCGATATCACTGCCGATGGCATTCCTAGATGAGTCTGATAGGTTAATGGGACCGGATTTGTCTGGAGTGCATTGTGGGGACCCAAGATATTTCCCATTATCATCACTATCATCTAGCAGACTACGAACTTTTACATGCGAAGACTCCCCCTCAACATGCAAGGACCCAATCTCATCACAGTCATCTAGCAAGCTACCAACTTTTATACGCGAATGTTGCCCACCAACGAGCATGGACGATTTATATAAAGGCGGGTCATTTGTAGGAGAAAAAATTCCAGCAAAGTAGATGGGAACCACAGTTCTTTTATCACCTGAGTCAGCCATGGTCATTGACCTTTTATCGGGGTTCTGCTTGTTCTCTTGATCAGGCAAAGAGATGGGATTATTGTCAAGAAAAGATGGATCAGAGGGAGCAAAAGAAGGACATGGAACCGGGCCATCAGAGTCATCACGTAGTTTATTGGATGGGGGATGGGTAGCATTTGTTACATGTTGTGACTCAGGTTGGAGAACCCTATATAGATTCCTAGCAATGGAAGGATGACTAGCCAAGTTAGAAGGGATCACCGAATCAGGGACCGTAAATTCATATTGTCCATCTGCTGTTTTATATGCTTCATCATCAGAGGAGGAGTTAACGGTAATACCTGGTTTCTGGCCACCCGTCGAAACCGATACAGTGTTATGTCGTCGATCAACCTCCGATGCCCTTACCGTCTGTTCCACCCTCGCCATACGCAAACGTAAAGGGCAATGATCTCTGAGGTGACCTGTTTTATGGTAGATCAAAAATCGAAAGGGTATTCCCCAGAAATCGATTCGTTGACGATGCCTTCTGTTACTCCATATAAGGTCAATATCTCCTGGTAGCCCGCCTATGTAGTCCACCTCCACAAGAAGCCAAGCAATCCTCTTGTCAGATGCCCCCACTATACTTGGATCAATATATTTTGTGGAGCCAATCGAATCACCAATCGACCTCAGCGCCTTGAGGGTCCAGAATTCTAGTGGCAACCCTGGGAGTTTTCCCAGACCACCCTGCTTCGAGGAGCTTCCAAAACGGGATTGAAGTCGATATACCATGGAATTATCTGCATGAAACTTCTGCCACGAACCCAGGTTCGCCCCGTGATTTTAAACACATCCTTCTCGTCCATGAAATGGACGCTGAACCAACCATTTAGTAACTTACTAACCTTGGGCGCGTAACCAATAATGGAGTTCCACTTCTAATTGATCCATGTTGCAGCGTCGAAATCCTCTCTATCCGGGAACACCCACCTCCCCACAACAGCCCTTCACTGCAAGCTTGCCACCCTTATACAGAGATCATCATAATCCAGATTTACTTCTTTAATATCCATTCTATGCTTGAAAACATTCCTCTTTCCTCTACGAACACCACAGCCAACCCCACGTTGATGTTGTCTTCTGGGTCGAC
The DNA here is from genome assembly GCA_034641835.2 of Pinus albicaulis. Classification (NCBI taxonomy): domain Eukaryota; kingdom Viridiplantae; phylum Streptophyta; class Pinopsida; order Pinales; family Pinaceae; genus Pinus; species Pinus albicaulis. The sequence continues at coordinate 8,498,155 of CM076569.1, read as the reverse complement.
GATGAGCATTTACCTTAGGCATTGTAAAATCCTGGATAGCCTGTTTGATAATAGCATCGTCAACTTCAAAATCGACAGTAGAGGCCTGATCGCCATGTACCGATATATCCCCCCTCGAAATCTCAGCTCTGAATCCATCCATTTTGAAATTATATCACCTGCATACCGGTAGTCACTTCACCTGTTGTGGCAGTGTGCCGTCACCAAAATAGTTGTCAGCCAAATCAGTGAGTCTATCCAAAGTCAGAGTGCATACACGCTAGTAAGACGTCACCCCTATTTGAATTTGAAAGAATAAAACAAATAGAAGCGAAGTGAAGTTGCTAATGTAGATGTTTGTTGATCCCAAGATCTTTGAAAAAATGCCCCATGAGCTGGAGAATCATAGGGGATTGTTCCAAGTTTAATCAAGAGTTAAGTGCACCACAGGAGTAGTAAATGTAGATCAGATATCTTCACCCTAATTTAATGTTCTGATCACTCAAACGTCCCAGCTTAGAAAGGCAAGTTTAACGTTCCAAAACCCGATATAACAACCATAAAAGAGGTTAGGCAAAAATAGTAAATGCGCAAATCCCTATGGCATATCCAGAATAATCCACCATCAAGTCGTACCCAAAATTATACGTTACACATAGCTCACACCATGTAATGCCTGCAGAATCCTTAGTACTTCCCTGTCCACCTGAATCCTCCTGAGGTCATACTCAACCATGCACCGCCATCACTGTGTGCCTAATTAATAAAAAATGAATTGAAAGTTGCCCTTGTAATTCAAATTTTCAAAGTGGTAACCGGAAAAAACCCTGTTTTCCGGGAAGAGAACTACCGATTACCCATAGCCATAGCCATCCAAGCTAAGGTGAACAACAACAACAACAAAAACACCCTGGTAAGGACTACCATCTTTTACAAAATTTGAAACCTACACTCTTGCATGGCCGAGAAATGAAAAAAATATCCTTACAATTTTTCCAACCAGGGAAACACTTGTCAAGTGGATATTTATCGTTCAAGATACCAACAGAAGATGACGATGAAGACTCGGATGAGTTCTGTATTAACATTAGTTCAAAGACTAAATCATTTGGATTGTCAAACCAACAAGGAGCATAACGGGAAGACACACAATCTCCCAACTCCGCCAGAAAATTGTAGTGTAAATCTGTAGAGGTTACCCAAATATGTAAAATACCATCAACCTCCCAGTTTTGTTCCCCTGGACATGTGCAACCCACACCGAAAACTATCTACGAAGAGAAGACCAAAACAGACAGAAGCTTACCTTCCTGTAGTAATCTGTTGGAATTTTGGGAAATTCCAAGCAAACAGTGGAGAGAATATAAACTCCCCTCTACAACACAGAGTAATTTAAACAACTTGACAGGAGACAGAGTTTTCAGGACTTTAAAACAAATTTCTATTCCTTTCAAAAACTGATACAGATTCTTCCTCTAAAGAGAGGGATAACAACAAAGGTGACTGCTACAGACGCAATGCACAGATCTTCAAAACAATGCTCTCTGTCTCTCAAAAGACGCACAAAACAGTGCTGTAATGGTCTTACTGTATTTTCTTCTTGCCTGCGGGCTCACACAGCGGTTCACAAATACAATACCATAATTCATTACATGCACGGGCCTTTTCACTTTATATATATGGCGCGGCGGTCATAAAACATAAAAACAAAATACACAGGAAAACATTACAAAAATATGAAAAACTTTATATGGCGCGACATATAAAAGTGGGGACCACTTTCATAGTCGGCAATCGACAATCGGCCAATTTGTGATGTCAACAAAACTTGTGATCCATTCAATCTTTCGATTGCGATCACACCATGGACTCGATGGCCCGATATTAAATCCGCTGTATAGGACTTTTGGATCCGCGCTTTAAACAAAAACGCGCTGCAAAACAAACAAACCTCCGATCTTCCGCTTGCGATTGGAAACACGGCAATCGACAATCGGGAAATGACTTGACAACAAAGTCTGTGTCCCATTCAATCTTTCGATTGCGATCGGAACACGACCTCCGATCCTTCCACTGCGATCGGATCCGCCCTGATTGGGGCGCACAATAAAATCCCGCCGATTGAACCTTGTGATTATGTGATTGCAATTGGATCGCATCGCATCACGGCTCCATATCAACAAGACACTGCTCCAACATAAGTTTCTGATTCCGATTGGAATATAAATGGTGGGGACCACTTGTCCGCCAATTCAAAAATAAAAGGACTTCCGCCTGTTAAAACAATTTCATTCAATCTGGTTGTTGAAGGACTTTAAAGCCCGAAATGACTGTTTTTAATTTAGTCTGCTCCTCCGTAGAAAAGATCTACAGGAAATCTTCATTCTGCTGCAAGACGGCTCTGTCCATCTCCAAATTAAATTTCTTCTCTATTTTTGTGGCTGTGGCCCATCAAGAATTAAATTCATCCTTACGGATTCACCAACATTCTTCAATACAGAGTGTTGCGCACTCAATCTCTGTTTCTACTGCTGCTGCTGCCTTTGTCCTTTGTTCTTTTTATCACTGCCCAAGGCTGGCAGGTGACTTTAATATTTTCAACACTCCCCCTTAAAGTCAGCTGCTGGTTTGTTCATCATACCCAGGCATTTTCTTAGAAATTCAAATGTTTTATGTCCCAATGGTTTAGTTAAAATATCTGCATACTGCTCCTCCGTTTTACAATGCTGTAAAACAACTTCACCATTATTCACCAATTCTCTGATATAATGATACTTTGTGTCTATGTGCTTTGTTCTTTTATGAAACACAGAATTCTTTGACAATGCAATAGCTGAGCTATTGTCACAATAAATCATAGTGCCCTTTACCTGTTCTTGGCACAAACTTCTCAACATCCTTCTCATCCAAATTTCTTGACACGCTGCTGCTGTAGCTGCCACATATTCTGCCTCTGCTGTAGACAATGCTACAATAGGTTGTTTCTTGGAAGCCCATGAAATGGCTCCTGAACCCATATGAAAAATATAACCGGAAGTGCTCTTCTGATCATCTACACTTCCAGCCCAATCACTGTCAGTGTATCCAACTAATTCTGAATTTTCTGAAGTAGTATATAAAATACCAAATCCTTTTGTTCCTTTCACATACCTCAGAACTCTCTTTGCTGCTTGCCAATGTGCTTCTTTTGGCTTCTCCATAAATCTAGAAATTAAACTAACAGCATGCATAATATCCGGCCTAGTTGCAGTCAAATACATGAGGCTGCCAACTATGATTTTATACAAACTTGGATCAACATCCTTGTTGTTGTCATTCTTACTCAACTTCAATCCCATTACTGTGGGAGTAATTGCAGCTTTGCACTCCTGCATGTTGAATCTTTCCAAAACTTGATTCACATACTTTGCTTGAGAAATAAAAATTCCTTTCTCACCTTGCTCCACTTCTATTCCCAAGAAGTATCTCAACAAACCCATGTCAGTCATTTCAAATTCATCTTTCATGACTTTTTTAAAATTTTCAACAAGGTAATCATCATTACCTGTAAAAATTAAATCATCAACATATAAAACAACAATCAATAACTTACCATCCTTTTCTTTGATGTAGAGGGTGGGTTCTCCCTCACACTTTTCAAATCCATTCTCCAATAGATAAGAATCTATTCTGCTGTACCATGATCTTGGTGCTTGTTTCATCCCATAAAGAGCTTTCTTCAATTTACAGACCTTATGCTCTTGGCCTTTCTTCTCATATCCAAGAGGTTGTTTCACATATACCTCTTCCATTAAAACTCCATTTAAAAATGCGGATTTTACATTCATCTAATATACTTTCCATTTATTTTGTGCTGCTATGGATAGCACTGCTCTTACAGTCTCCATTCTTGCAACTGGTGCAAAAGTTTCTTCATAATCAATCCCTTGCTTTTGCTTATATCCTTTGACGACAATTCTGGCCTTGTGTCTTTCTATTTTTCCTTCAGCATTGCTTTTGGTCTTGTATACCCATTTAACTCCAATTCTTTACCTTCTGGGAGATCAACCAACTCCCATGTTCTATTCTTCTCTATGGCTTTAATTTCATCATCCATAGCTTCTATCCACTTTCTATCTTTAATAGCATCTTCAAAATGAATAGGATCATCAACTTGAAAATACAAAGCAAATAAGGAATTCATACCTTCGTTTGCTTCTCCTTGCTCATAGATTTCTCTAAGGCTTCTGAATCTTGTTCCTCTTTCACTTGGTGTAGCCATGCTTGATGAAGCACTCGATTCTGCTCCTTATGGTGTACTTGGTGATGCACTGCCGATTCTTCTCAAGGGTGTTCTTGCTGCCGCTTGAGGCGTCCCTTGCTGGCCTTGCGCTGCTGGAGGTTGTGCAATGGATGGGTTATTAATCTCAACCACATCTACATCATCTTCATCATGAGATAAACAGTTTTTGACATTGATTGTTTTCTCAATGCTTCCATCCCACGCTTCCTCTTCGATGAATTGCACATCTCTGCTAATTACAAACTTCTTTGTGGATGGGTTATACAGTCTGTATCCTTTGGAATCTTCACAGTATCCAAGGAAAATGCACTTCTCCCCCTTACTATCCAACTTCTTTCTCAATTTTTCTGGAATGTGTACATATGCTACACATCCAAAAACTCTCATGTGGGTGACTCCCTGTTTTCTGCCACTCCACGCTTCTTCTGGAATTTTGTTCATCACTGCTTTTGTAGGGCATCTATTCAAAATATATATAGCACAGTTTGCTGCTTCTGCCCAATACTCATTCAGCAAGTGTTTTGCCTTTAGCATACTTCTCACCATCTCCATTATGGTTCGATTCTTCCTTTCAGCAACTCCATTCTGTTGCGGCGTGTACCTGGTGGTAAACTGCTTGTGTATGTCGTTCTCTCTGCAAAAACATAGAAATTCTTTTGAAATATATTCACCTCCTCTGTCTGTTCTGAGGACTTTAATATGCAGTCCGCTCTGTTTTTCTACAAGAGCTTTAAATTGACGAAATTTCTGAAAGACTTCGCTTTTATATTTCAGAAAATAGACCCACACTTTTCGAGTGAAGTCATCTATGAAGGTCAGAATGTAATTGCTGCCTGAAACAGATGTTGTTTGCATCGGCCCACATAAATCTGAGTGGATTATCTCCAAAGGTGCTTTCGCCCTTATGCTTTTCCTTGAAGGAAAATTTTCTCTGTGTTGCTTTCCCAAGATGCAGCCTTCACATAGGCTGTCAGGCTTTTCTATCAGTGGTAAACCTCTTACCATTCCTTTTCTGTGCAGCAAATTTAATCCTCCGAAATTGAGATGTCCAAATCTCAAATGCCATAACCAATTTTCATCTTTCTCTTCCTTCTGGAAGGCTTCTTGAGTTACAGCTGTTATGCTCTTTCCTTTTTGCTTTAAGTCAATATTGAGCTTGAGCGGAAACATTCTATTGCTGGTCATTTGTATTTCAGCAATAATTTTCTTACTTGGAGGAATATCTTTTATGGTGCACACATCATCTTTGAATATAACATTGTAACCTTTGTTTATGAGTTGCCCAACGCTCAAAATATTACATTTCAGACCTGGAACATAATACACATCAGGAACAAATTTTTGCTCCCCATTCCTTGCTCGAATACTTACTCTGCCTTTCCCTTTGACAGATATTTTAGTATCAGTCCCTGTGGTCACTTCAGATTTGACTTCTTCATCAAGATTGGCAAACATTGCTCTGTTGCCAGTCATATGATTACTACATCCAGAATCTAAGAACCAAACATCATCATTTTTATCTTGTGCTACATTACAAGCTAACAGCACATTACTTGGGTTCTTTTCCTCTTTTGCTACATTAGCATTCTGCCTATTCTTCATGTCATTTTGCTTCTTTCTACATTCATTGGCATAGTGCCCATATTTCTTGCAATAATGACACTAGACATTGGATTTGTCATACCTTTGTCCTTAAGCATGTTGGTGTTGATGTCCACCTTGCTGGCTGTTGCATTGGCCATGGCTCTGGCTTTGACTGTTTCTCCTTCCATGTGAATGTGAAGAGCTGTCTCTTCCACCTCTATTCTGGCTTCTGCCTCTTCCTCTTCCTTTTCTTTGACCTCTTCCTCTTCCTGAAGGCATCTGGGTCTTAAAGGCGTGCTCAAGAGATGAGTGTTCATCTCTGCTCAATCTCTGTTCATGAGTTATCAGCGAGGCATGAAGTTCATCCACTGTGAATTGTGAGAGATCTTTGGTCTCTTCTATGGTGGTAACAATAACATCAAACTTTGAGGGTAAGCATCTCAAAAGTTTCTCCACAATCCTTCTATCTTCAAGATTTTCTCCATGGGATCTTATCTAATTTACAATCCCAATCACAAGTGTGAAAAATGTGTCAACACTGTCTGACTCTTTCATGCAAAGAGTTTCAAAATCTCTTCTCAGCAATTGAAGTTTTGCTGTTTTAACTTTCTCCATACCTTGATAGGCAACTTTCAGAGTTTCCCATGCCTCCTTGGATTTCTTAGCTACTGCTATCCTTGGAAACACACTCTCATTTACAGCTTGATACAAACAGAAGAGAGCTTTAGCATCCTTCTTCCTATTATTCTTCAATACATCTTTCTCTGCTTGAGTTAAGGCATTAAAAGCCTGCTCATCAGCTGGTTCTGTGAAACCATCTTCTACTAGTTCCCACAAGTCTTGTGAGACAAACAGAGCTCTCATGGTAATGGCCCAATAATCATAGTTCTTTCCATTAAACTGTGGAAGCTGAACACTTCCAAGATTCATACCAGTGCTTGGTCCAGCCATTGCTTCTTAAACTGAACTCAGACTTTAAACAAACTTTCTTTCCTTTACTGAAAGAACAAACTCTTTAAACAATAAACAACTGCTCTTTTATCTTTGTGAAATACCTGACCTTGACTTCTGTTGAGCTTTTCACGCTGCTGGAGAGAAACGCTGCAACAGGTCTTCTTCTTCAGCTTCTTTGAAATCTTCAAAGAGCCTAGACTAGCTTTGATACCATGTTGGAATTTTGGGAAATTCCAAGCAAACAGTGGAGAGAATATAAACTCGCCTCTACAACACAGAGTAATTTAAACAACTTGACAGGAGACAGAGTTTTCAGGACTTTAAAACAAATTTCCATTCCTTTCAAAAACTGATACAGATTCTTCCTCTAAAGAGAGGGATAACAACAAAGGTGACTGCTACAGACGCAGTGCACAGATCTTCAAAACAATGCTCTATGTCTCTCAAAAGACGCACAAAACAGTGCTGTAATGGTCTTACTATGTTTTCTTCTTGCATGCGGGCTCACACAGCGGTTCACAAATACAATACCATAATTCATTACATGTGCGGGCCTTTTCACTTTATATATATGGCACGGTGGTCATAAAACATAAAAACAAAATACACAGGAAAACATTACAAAAATATGAAAAACTTTATATGGCGCGACATATAAAAGTGGGGACCACTTTCATAGTCAGCAATCGACAATCGGCCAATTTGTGATGTCAACAAAACTTGTGATCCATTCAATCTTTCGATTGCGATCACACCATGGACTCGATGGCCCGATATTAAATCCGCTGTATAGGACTGTTGGATCCGTGCTTTAAACAAAAACGCGCTGCAAAACAAACAAACCTCCGATCTTCCGCTTGCGATTGGAAACACGGAAATCGAAAATCGGGAAATGACTTGACAACAAAGTCTGTGTCCCATTCAATCTTTCGATTGCGATCGGAACATGACCTCCGATCCTTCCACTGCGATCGGATCCGCCCTGATCGGGGTGCACAATAAAATCCCGCTGATTGAACCTTGCGATTATGTGATTGCGATTGGATCGCATCGCATCGCGGCTCCATATCAACAAGACACTGCTCCAACATAAGTTTCCGATTCTGATTGGCATATAAATGGTGGGGACCACTTGTCCGCCAATTCAAAAATAAAAGGACTTCCACCTGTTAAAACAATTTCATTCAATCTGGTTGTTGAAGGACTTTAAAGCCCGAAACGACTGTTTTTAATTTAGTCTGCTCCTCCGTAGAAAATATCTACATGAAATCTTCATTCCGCTGCAAGACGGCTCTGTCCATCTCCAAATTAAATTTCTTCTCTGCTGTTGTGGCTGCGGCCCATCAAGAATTAAATTCATCCTTACGGATTCACCAACATTCTTCAATACAGAGTGCTGCGCACTCAATCTCTGTTTCTGCTGCTGCTGCTGCCTTTGTCCTTTGTTCTTTTTATCACTGCCCAAGGCTGGCAGGTGACTTTAATATTTTCAACATAATCTGTACACATTTTATTGAGTAATCTATAGTAGATAGAGTGATAGTCTACTTACATATGATTGCTCCATGAAAGCAACCCACCGGGGGAGGAGTTGTGGGAGTCTCCGCTGAAATTCCCGGGGATGATCAAATTAGAAATGGAATCTCTGCTATTCACCTCTCGCTCCTCATCCTCAACATGCAGTTTTCAAGCATGGTCAAATTGGCAATGCCCTTGGCGATGCTGCCTTGTAGTCCGCCATCAGAAAGGATTATGGCCACCACTCTGTGATTTATGCATACAATTGTAAATGACCAGCATATGTACTTTGAATTCTCAATCGTCCATTCCCCAAGCGTTCCATATGGATCGATGAATTCCTTTTTCAACGACAAAATTGCCTCCATGTCCCCTTTCTCCAAAGAATACCCCGCCAGTTTTCCATATGGATCCGTGGATGCTGCGAATTGAGGAGCTGAATCCTCCAGCGTCCTTTCTTTCACAAAAAAATGATGGGGTAGAACAGAACCACTTTTACTTTCACCGGACCTGCGCTCATACAGACGGTCATTGTATTCCCAACGTATATTGGGGGATTAAAATGGGTTCCCTGAGTTACTTACAGAATCCACAACAGTTGTGGTTTCCAAGATCATAGAGCACACAAGAATCTGAATAACAATGGGCATCACTGCTTTCTCCATTTCTCTCTCGCCCCTAAAGTCCTTAAAGCCTTTCCTTTATTATCTCTGCTTTGCCGTGTTCATAAATACGTTGAGGACTCCCCTCCCATATGTAGTGGGGGAGGGCAACTTGGAAGGTTTGAATACAGGACTCAGGGAGGCCAACTTGGAAGGTTTGAATACAGGACTCAGGAATGTCTCTGGAATCTTCATGCGCACTCTGACTTATCTTCGTAATGGCAGCTTCTTTCTTCTTTCTACGTACTTCTGCTTGGAATTGTCATTTTCTCACCTTCGAATTGTCGCTTTCTTCACAAAGCAAAGATCATAGGATTTGGATTAATGATGTTGAATTTATTCATTTTTCAATTTAGAATTTGGTAAGTGTTTATTTAGTGTATATTATTGATTATTATTATGTTAAATAATTAATATAGAATTATTTTAATTATCAATTTTTTTAATTTTACCATAATTTGGTTGTTAAAAGAATGGGTAGTTGCTATGTTAAAATATGTCAAAAATATAAGATTATTTAAAATTTTATCTAGATAATATTTTTTATGTTCATTGGTAAGTCTTTGAGGGAAACTTGGAAACTTAACCCAGCATGGAAACTTGTTATGTAAAATATTATGAGGTTTTTTGTTTGATCTCCAATTAACCAATGTCTATGTTAGGGGAAAGCATTATGCACCTAATGGTTATAGTGGTGCGAACATAATCAACCCTATGTCACGTGATTACGAGACTGTCTCAATTGTTGATTCCACTAGTCACAAAAAAATTGTTCTCATTGGCACATGGACTATTATTGCTTTAATATAACTTGCATAATTGATCTTAATTTGGATCTATTACATCTACAATTAAATTCTTTGAAAGAACCTAATAAGTTGAAATGACTAAATGCCAAAGCAAAGACGATGAAAAAAGAACCACTAAAGTATTGATTAGTATAGAGAGGTGAAAAAAGTTTAGGTACTCATTAATTCTATTTGGAATTTAGTGGGTAATGATTTAGTCTAGTACTCTTCATAGTGGACCATGCTTGTTGGTAGTAAGATTATTACTTTATTAATATAATTAGCACACATTTATCTTAATTAACCTAACAATTTGAGATAAGTCATTGTGCAGTGAACCTTGATAGATATAAGGTTAAATATAGCCACTAATTTCATAAATAAACGGTTAAACATTAAAAATATCAAACACTCACATTATAAAGAACATAAGAATATAGAGAAGAATTGTTAAGGTAGTGCTACAATCTAAAAACAACCCCTCATTATCGTATATATATGTTTTTTTGAAAAAATACCAAATTTTGTGAATAACACTTAAAAGTAGTAAACAATGCCATAATGATAATCTATTTTACTACTTTGATATTTAACTTTTTCGTAAAAGCTCAAAATTCACTCATTTCTTTATTTTTATTATTTTTATGAGGATATCAGGTTATCTGCTCTTCAACAATATCATTTGAAACTTAATTTTTTGGCCTCGATAAATGTTTCTATTACCAAATAGACAAAATCACGATCTTCATTTATGGAACTTGTTGTTATCAGATATCTTGAATATTGGGACCATTAAACCAAAGCTTGAATCAGCACCCAGATATTCGATAGACCGATATCACAAGCCCAGTAGCCATATAGGACATATTAACTAATGTGTTGTCATTACACGTGCCAATGTCGACATGTCATGTGATACGTGTCACTCAAATTAAGTCTTTTTGGATATCTAAAGAAAGAAGACACCAATATTTTCATCTTTACTCATCTTCAAACTCTCAAATTGTCTTCTATGAGTTTGAATCTTTACTCTTTTTAGGTTTTCATCTTCTTCATAGCTATTTTGAAGTTGTCCCAAATGTCTATTAAAAATCTACATTACATTACCTTGAAAAATTATGATTCTGTTAAGCCACACAGAATGGCATTCTTTACTTTTCCATTACTTCCATAGCCCTTTTTACCATATGAATTGGTTGGAAAATTTGTTGGAACTTGATAATCATCTTCAACAAATATTCAAATGTCAACACCAAAAGACATCAAATAGGTCCTCATTGTTATTTTCTAGAAAGAATAATTGGTTCCATCCAATATTGGGACTCTAATTGAGAAAGAACCAATTTGATTAGCCATTTGTCACTCTAAGATCTTCCTTCCAAATGTTAGTTTGTTTTCAAAAGAACCGGCTCTGATACCAATTATTGGATTCACAATTATACTAAGAGGGAGGGGGGAAGTAGATAATGGAAATTTATACTTTTTAAACATATAAAGCATCAATCTCATCAGATGAAAAAGTAACACATGACATACATGGAAACCCTTATAGGATAAAACCACAAAAAAAATTATACGAAATGTCTTTGTAACCACCCCTCCCAACATTTACGCGCTTTTACAAGCTCCTAGGGTAAATGTGAGGTTGAGTGCTACTATGACATGACCTGACCTCCAAGTTCCAATTATGGAAGTGGGGCCTACAATTCGACCATAAATTGACATCCCTTAGAGACCACAGACCACTCAAGGGTCTGCAAACCACTCTAGTTATTCAATCCCTGAGTTGGAACCCTTTTTCACTGACCTAACACCCAAACCGCATGCACAACAAGGCAAGAGTGTGGTTATGAGGCTCCAACCACATGCACAAGCCTGCTTCCATGCGGTAATGACCTAAATCCTCCAGTTCAGTGTAGCAGCCCTAAAATATGAGAAAATTTTGTAGCCTAACCTCCAGACCATTGCCTAGAACTACATGTAACTTTCCATAATCATAATTAACATGAAAACAGTGTCAAACATTCAAACTCAAAGCCATAACTTGAGTTGAACCATGTATTGGGTTGAACCAAATATTTCTTTCAGGCAATCACATTGTGCCATATTCCAAGCATGAATGTGGTATCTGTTGGGTATGTGTTATATTCTTTCCACGATTAGCCCCACGCGTTGTATGTTGCGTCGGGCGTAGCTGGGGGGTCACGAGGGGCGAAGCAGTCCCCACCGTTGGGGTCCGAGGCAGCGCCCCGGCCAAAATTTGTTGTGTCGGACCCACTCTCATAGGCGGATCCAGCCCATGTTTTTGTGTATGGTTTTGCACATGGTTTTGGGGATTGATGGTTTTAGGCCACAGTGTTTTACTGTAGATCAGTCAAAGAACTACGGTTATGTTCTAATCCAGGGTTAATGGATTAGAGTTTATGTATGCTTCGGCATGTATATATATGGGTTGTAACACTAAAAGGAATATAATGAAAAATCAAGCTGGTCGTCCCGATTTGGGATCCAGGGGAAAATCTCTGTGTTTATCTGTTTTATGTTTTATGCTCTCGCTATTGTCTATTTTATGTTATAATATTCGTGTGTAGATAATTTCTGTTCAGGGTTAAAACCTACATTTGGTATCAGAGTTGTTTCGACTTCAAGGGGATGCCTTTGTTGTTGAAGGGTTTTTTGCTGAACTGTGGTAGACCCTGGTAGGTGGGGTCTAGCGGGATCGATTCTTAGGTGAAAAAGTATAGCGGCGTGGAAGATAAAGATCAAGAAATTCAATTGATGAGTTTTGAGTTATGGAAGCTCAAGATGGAGGATTTGCTGGTGGATAAAGATCAGTAGATCGTGTAGATCCAGGTACTAAACCAACGGCAATGTCAGATGAAGACTGGAAGAAACTGGATCAGAAGGCTAAGAGCACAATGCGGTTGTGTGTGTCAGATTCAGTATTGTTGAATGTATCTGGGGAAGCTACGGCGAAGAATTTGTGGGAAAAACTTGGGACTTTGTACCAATCTAAGTCTCTGGTGAATAAGTTGTTCCTGCGGAAAAAGCTGTATAACCTGGGGATGAAGGATGGAGACTCGGTGACAGAGCATCTGAACGCCTTCAATACTGTGGTAAGTCAGTTGTCGTCTGTTGATATTAAAATCTCAGATGAAGATAATGTGGTAAGTCAGTTGTCGTCTGTTGATATTAAAATCTCAGATGAAGATAAGTGCATCAGTTTGTTGTGCTCTCTACCAGACTCGTGGGACAGTCTGGTTATTGCAATAGGTAGCAATACAAATACCTTGAATTTTGATGACATTGTCTCAGCCTTACTGTCGGAGGAAATGAGACGGAGAAATATGGAGGGTCATAATGGAGATGCCTTATCTGTACGAGGAAGGTCCCAGAACAGAAACAAGAAAAAGGTTTCGAGTGGGAGATCCAAATCTAGAGGGAGATCTAAATCTCCTGGAAAGTTTGTAAAGGTGTGCTGGAAATGCGGAAAGGAAGGGCACTACAAAAAGGAGTGCAGATCTAAAGCTCCTGAGAAAGGAAAGGGATCTGATGATGCTCTTTCTGCAGAGGAAAAAACCACATCGGATGAAGGTGGGGATGTGTATTTGGCTTCTTCTTCAAATACACATGCAAATCATGAGTCATGGTTGATTGACTCAGGTGCATCCTTTCACTTCACTCCCCATAGGGAGTGGTTCTACGAGTATGAGAAATATGATGGTGGTGATGTCTTCCTAGGGGATGATAGGAAGGCCGGAATATTCCTAATCCTCAAGCTCAAGGCAGTCAGTTTCCTTCTGGGGGCCAACCTCAGAAAACTTAGTTACCGCCTGGGGGGAACCCTCAAGGTAGTCAATTACTGCCTGGGGGGCAACCTCAAGGTAGTCAGTTACCACCCGGGGCACAACCTCAAGGTAGATTTTTCCCAGGACAAACTGTGGATCCATATTATTTTGGGGGGCAACCCCAGGGAAAGATACCTGTAAGATGGTTCGGAGAGCACTGGTATTAATGCGAGGAGTTTGGATTGGAACTCTGTACAAGCTTCAAGGCAGCACTGTTATTGCTGGGTGCAACAGTTCTATGGTTCTCGAAAGTGGAGCGGAAAGCCTAGCGGTCTCTGGAGAAAAGACCATGCTATGACATCAAAGGCTTGGACATATTGGAGAGAAGGGCCTTTGGATATTGCATGGAAATGGTATGGTAGAAGGAATGTCTAATAGCTCTCTGGATTTCGATTTCTGTGAACATTGTGTATATGGGAAGCAGAATTGGGTGAGTTTTCCTTCTGGTGTTAAGAGGGCGAACAAGATATTAGAGCTTGTGCACAGTGATGTGTTTGGACCTGTGTCAGTTCTATCACTGGGTAAGTCTGTGTACTATGTTTCATTCATAGATGACTTCTCAAGGAATACATGGATATATTTCTTGAGGAAGAAATTTTAAGTCTTTGACAGATTTAAAGAATTTAAGACTGGCGGAAAACCAGACAGAGAAGAAGATAAAGGTGCTGAGGACAGATAATGGTGGGGGGTTCTGCAAGAAGAAATTTGAAGAGTTCTGTATGAAGTGTGGTATAGAACAACATAAGACTACTCCATACATACCTCAGCAAAACGGAGTTGTAGAAAGAATGAACAGAACGTTGATGGAAAAGGCAAGAAGCATGCTCAGTGGTACCGGGTTAGGACAAGAATTATGGGTAGAAGCAGTGGAGACTGCATGTTACTTGGTTAACAGATCACCTTCATCAACGTTGGAGGATAAGACTCCACATGAGGTATGGACTGGTAAGAAACCCTCTCTCTCACATCTGAGGGTATTTGGATGTGATGCATATGTACATGTTCCAAAGGAGAAAAGGACCAAGTTGGATGACAGCAACTGAATTGTGCATCTTTATTCATAAGATGGGGTTTGGGCATAGGCTTGGAACCTGTAAACAGAAGGTTGGGGCATACCAGATGTGGTGTTTAGAGAGGTGAAAGATGTTGTTAAACATGAAGTCCTACTGCAGAACTTACCCTTCACTAGTTTGAGCTAAAGGAGGATGAATCAGACTCTACAACAGAAGAAGACTCAGAAGAGGAAGAGCCACAAACTCCAGCTGTGAGAAGATCAGTTCGGGAAAGAAGACAACCAGAAAGGTATAGTCCATCTGCTTTCTATTCAAATTTTTCTTTAACTATAACTGATGATGATCCCAAAACCATCAGGGAGGCAGTAGATTCAGAGGATGGAAAACTCTGGAAGGAGGCCATGGTTGATGAAATGGTATCCTTGCATAAAAATGAGGCATGGGATCTGGTGGAGTTGTTGGCTGGAAGAAAGCCCATCGGGAGAAAATGGGTGTTTAAGAAGAAGATGAATGTAGAAGGCAAGGTGGAGAAATACAAAGCTCGGTTGGTAGCAAAAGGTTATTCCCAGGTGCCGGGAATTGATTTTTGTGATATTTTTTCTCCTGTTGCCAAAGTTACTTCTATTAGATTACTTTTATCTGTTGCTGCTGCATTTGATTTTGAGGTAGAACAAATGGATGTGAAGACAACATTTCTTCATGGGGATCTGGAAGAGGAGATCTACATGAAACAACCTGAAGGCTTTATGGTGAAGGGGAAGAAAGAACTAGTATGCAGGTTAAAGAAGTCTCTGTATGGGTTAAAACAGTCACCAAGGATGTGGTATCAGAAATTTGATACCTACATACGGGGACTTGGCTTCACCAGAAGCAAGGAGGATCACTGTGTTTATTTTAAATTAATTGGTGATCATGTTATTTATTTGGTCTTGTATGTGGATGATATGTTGTTGATTGGAAATGACAAAGAAATTATCCAAGATTTGAAGACCCAACTGCTCTCCAAATTCGACATGAAGGATCTTGGTGCTGCAAACTATATTTTGGGCATGGAAATTAAGAGAGATCGGGAAAAGAGGAAGCTCTGGTTAAACCAGAGGAAGTATGTCGAGACTATATTGCAGAGGTTCAATATGCAAGATAGTAAACCGGTGAATGTTCCGATTCTTGTAGGTACAAAGCTGTCTGCTGAACAGTGTCCCAAGACACAAGAAGAAGAGGAGGATATGTCTTGTGTTCCATATGCAAGTGCAGTGAGTAGCCTGATGTATGCAATGGTCTGTACTAGACCAGACATTGCACATGCAGTGGGAGTATTGAGCAAGTTTATGTCAAACCCAGGGAAGGAGCATTGGATAGCAGTGAAGTGGGTTTTCAGATATTTACATGGAACTACTGATTATGGCTTGTGCTACCAGGGAAGACTAGGATTGGAAAAAGTGTTGAACATTCGTGGTTTTATTGATGCAGACTGGGCTGGAGATTTGGACCAAAGAAGATCTACAAGTGGGTATGTGTTTAGCCTATTTGGAGGTGCAGTCAGTTGGATGAGTAAAAGATAGTCTGTAGTGGCTCTTTCAACTACAGAGGCTGAATACATAGCAGCCACTCATGCAAGCAAGGAAGCAGTTTGGTTGCAGAGGTTATGTTCAAGTATGGGGTTGGTGCAACAAGCTATAAGGATAGATTGTGATAGCCAAAGTGCAATTTTCTTGGCTAAGAACCTTGCTTATCATTTAAAGACAAAGCACATTGATGTTCAATATCACTTTGTGAGAGATATGGTTGAGGCTAAAAGGGTGTTGCTGGTAAAGGTGGACACTTTGAAGAATGTTGCAGATGCATTAACGAAGTTTGTAAGCACTTAGAAGTTTTCTTGGTGTAGAGAAACAATGGGTGTTGCAGAACTGGGCTAATGACTAAGCTCTCTTGTGGTCCCCTGCAGAAAGATAACAAAAATTGGGAGAATGTTGGGTATGTGTTATATTATTTCCACGACTAGTCATGCGCGGGGGGGTCACATGGGGGGCGGTAGCCCCTCTTGTGGGCATCTGGGGCAGCGCCCCAGAATTTTTTTTTTTAGTCCTTATTTTCCGGTGGGCGGATCCACCCATGGTTTTGTGCATGGGTTTGCACATGGTTTTGGGGTACGATGGTTTTCGGCCCTTGGTATTTTGTAGATCCAGTCAAGGGAACTACGGTTATGTTCTAATCTAGGGTCAATGGATTGGGGTTGATGTATGCTTCGACATGTATATATATGTGTTGTAACACTAAAAGGAATATAATGAAAAATCAAGCTTGTCGTCCCGATTTGGAATCCAGGAGAAAATCTCCGTGTTTATCTGTTTTATGTTTTATGCTCTCGCTACTGTTTATTTTCTGTCTTTAAGATTCGTTTGCAAATAATTTCTATACAGAATTAAAACCTACAAAAATCATATTCAACAAAACACTCATAACATAAAACAAAACAATCTCTTAAAAGTGTTAAAGGGTAATACAAGTCTCAAAGAATTACCATCTTCACAAGTCACTCTCCATGAAAAGAACCTTCAACGTTCCAAACCTTATTGTGCACATTGTAAAAAAAGTTGGTCATCACATTAGAGATTATAAGAAAATCACTAGTAATTAGGTATACCTAACCCACCAATAAAAATATTAAATTGAATCGTTCTTTGACAACGTGCTTCCACTACCTCGCTTTCTATATTGAATATGTGGATTTTTGTTGTTTCTCATGCTATGGAGTATCGAGTCCAGATTTTGTTGTTTCTCATTCTATGAATTATTATCTATTTTTTTAGCAGGGATAGTAGTTTATTTTTCATGATTTAATAACTGCTTATAATTCTAATTTTATTAAGACTATATACCTAACCCACCAATAAAAATATTAAATTGAATCGTTCTTTGACAACGTGCTTCCACTACCTCGCTTTCTATATTGAATATGTGGATTTTTGTTGTTTCTCATGCTATGGAGTATCGAGTCCAGATTTTGTTGTTTCTCATTCTATGAATTATTATCTATTTTTTTAGCAGGGATAGTAGTTTATTTTTCATGATTTAATAACTGCTTATAATTCTAATTTTATTAAGACTATAGATGGTGCAACTTTCAAATATAGTATTATATATATATGTTATTTTTTATTTATTAATATTTTTAAATAATGTTAAAATTAAATTTAAAAGATATACATTTTATATATCAAGTTTAAAGTTTTAGTTGAAAATTAATAAAATCTTATTTAAATTTATTTAATATCATTTATTTGTAGGTTGATTATTATTAGTTTAATAATGTTTAATTTTGAAAAAAGAGAGTATTTTTTAATATTAATAAAAAAATTATTTTTCAAATATTTAATTGTACCATAATTTGAAGGGTTTATGGTAACTTATGCACAATATAATAACATGTGGATAGCTAATTCACATATTTTATGCCACAATTTATGGATATGGTTGCAATATTCATGTCTAATTTTTAGATATTTGTGTAGTGATTTTTTATTTTTAATATTTATTTGAAATCATCCAAAAAGTAAAATCGTAGGAAATATTTCATACTAAGTTTTACAACTAAATAACACATGAAAACCATTAATTAAATCTAGTCATAACATCAACTAATTAAATAATTTATTAACATAAATTTAATAATTATTTAAATAATTTATTAAAATAAATTTCAATTTAATTTAATAATTATAACATAATGTCAGAATTATATTATCCAACCATCCTCTTTTACTCACACATATATTTATATACTAAGGTCTTAGCTCTATTATTCACATCAATCTTCTCAAGATAGATGGAGTTCCCCTGAAGATGGATTCATTTCAGTAGTGCTAAACGTTGGGTTATAAAAAAACTCTTTAACAAGTTATTCCACACTAATACAAAAATAAAATATTTACCATCATTTAAACAAGTTTTTGCATAAAAAATGGATAGAAATAAAATGTAAATAAATATACTTACTATGAGTTACTTTTGACTATTATTTATATTTTCCTTATCACTTATACAAGAATAAAATTATAAATGTGTAGATTTGCTAGTGGTTACTACCCACCAAAATTTATGCAAGTGATGCCTTTCCAAGTAATTAATTTATCCACTTCACATCTCAATTTTTTTAGTTTTTTGTCAAAACAAAACTATAAAATTCAATTACTATTAATTTAACAATGATTAATGTAACTTATATTTTTTTAAGCCATTTTCTAAGGAACATCACGACTTAGTGGCCGCAACCCTTGTTTTTATCAAGTTAAAAAGTTATATTAGATTTAATATAATTTATGAATCATTCTATTGGATTGTAGTTACCAATTAAAAAAAAAAAAAACTCTAAATCTTAAAAAAATTCAATTTTTTACATATAAGTTCAAAGTTGTTGATGTGGAGTTGTGCATAGTTGTAAATGTGTTTATTGGTAATGGAATGATGTGATTGTAAATATTTTGTAAATTTGTATTATGTGGTGTTTGATTTTGATTTTTTGTTTTGTTTTGTTTATTATTGTTTTTAATTGAGTTGTTTTTAGTGAGACTTTTGGAAGTTTTTTTGAATGATTTTTCTTGTATACTTTATCTAAAATTTAATTGTAATTTATTGATATAATAAGTTTGATGGGTAACTCCTGCACAGTGTCTTAGGAGTTTTTCAGGGTGCTTAATCCATATACACATTAAAAAACCACGGTAAAAACCAGTTTAAACTAGCAATTGCATCATATGTTGCAAAGGAAACACTTTAAAGCAGTTATTTAAAAGAAATTATAGGTTTGGAGAATTGTTTGGATAAAAAAATTGGTTTTTTTATAACCTACGGAGGCTCTTCCTTTTATAGTGATGTATGATTATGCACAATGGCTGATTTTTCTGAGTTTCCTAATTCTATTGTTATAAAGGAAGTGAACACTTCTAAATATAATATCCAATATCTTTGTATGCATATACATTACCGTATCTTATATATATGTTTGATAGGTTTGGAGAATTGTTTGGATAAAAAAATTGGTTTTTTTTATAACCTATGGAGGCTCTTCCTGTTATAATGATGTATGATTATGCACTATGGCTGATTTTTCTGAGTTTCCTAATTCTATTGTTACCAGCCTAGATCCATCTAACTCTAGATCTATCATGCACCGAGAGGGATCAAATCTCTCGAGGTGCAAACCTATTTTTTGAGTGCAAAACTTGAGGAAAGGTTTGCACCTCAAGAGATTTGATCCATCTCGGCACATGATAGATCCAGAGTTAGATGGATCTAGGCTGGTTCCAGTCGGAGGCATCAACGTCACATTTTTCAGATTATTAAAATTTTTGTATATTTTTGAGATGTAAGATAGATCTAGGTCAGTTTCACCATGTGTCGCCAAGGAAAATCTATCAAAGATATGATTAATTTTATCAAGAATATGTAAATATATCAAATATTAATATAATCATTTTAAATATGCTAAATATTTCTGAGAATGACTTGGTCATTTTAATTTTAAATTTTCTTAGTTACCTTGGTTCGTTGAGATGATAATTATTGTTAATAACTATAATGATGAAAAATGATGAAATATTTTTTTTAAATGCAAAGTGACAATAATAGTGTTGAAAGATAGAAAATGTGAATAATAAGAACGTACTCATGTTACAATCAATCTCAAACTATTGTCTTCTACTATTCTTATTTCCTCCCTTGTTAGTTTTGTTATCTTTTCATATTGATTATATGAAAAAGAAAATTTAAATCGTAAACCATTTAAATCTTTAGCTCGATCTATTGTAGTAAACATGATACCTTGTCTCTCTTGCTCTCTAATATTAATAGCTTAAATTACTATAACACAAAAATCAATCTACATTGTTAATAACTTTTTGTGCTTACACTAAAATCAATGCATATTGTTAATCCAATCACTTTAATATTAATGTACCGTCATATATTTTTAGTGTAGATATTGAAATCAACACATCCAGTGCAAGCAATCAAATAGTATTAGGAATCAACAGCTACACTGAAATCAATGCATCTAGTGCAAGTAATCATATATCATTAGAAATAAATATCTACACTAAAATCGATGCATCTAGTGCAAATAATCAAATAGGATTATAAATCACCATCTCCCCTTAAATCAATCCATCTGGTGCAAAAAATATTCTTCCCTCTCTCCACCCTCCATCCATATCTATATCCCCATCCATCTCTTTTTTTTTTTTTGTCTCTATCTCACCCCCCTAAACACACACGCTCTCGCACTCCATATATATCATTCTCTTTATCGATCACCCTCTCTCCCCATCTCTCTCTTCTTCCCTCTCTTCCCCTTCTCTCCCTCTCCCCCGCTAATATCTCTCTTTCCTCCTTTTGTCCTCTCTCTCTCTCTAGGAACCAACATCTACACTGAAATCAATGCATTTACTCAAAGAAATCAAATAGGATTAGAAATCGCCATCTACACCGCAATCAATGTATTTAGTGCAAACAATCAAATAGGATTAGAAATCATCTACAATGAAATTAAGTCATCCAGTGCAAGTAATCAAATATAATTATAAATTGACATCTACATTGAAATCAACACATTCAGTGCAAGCAATCAAATTGTATTAGAAATCACCACATACACTGAAATCAATGCATCTAGTGCAAGTAATCAAATATCATTAGAAATAAATATCTACACTAAAATCGATGCATCTAGTGCAAATAATCAAATAGGATTAGAAATCACCATCTCCACTTATATCAATCCATCTAGTGCGAGAAATATTCCTGCCTCTCTCCACCCTACATCCATATCTATATCCCCCTCCATCTATTCTTTTTTGTCTCTATATCTCACCCCCCCTAAACACACACGCTCTCGTACTCCATATATTTCAATCTCTTTTTCGATCACCCCCTCTCCCCATCTCTCTCTTCTTCCCTCTCTTCACCTTCCATCTATATCTCTATCTTCCCCTTCTCTCCCTCTCCCCCATTAATAACTCTCTTTCCTCCTTTTGTCCTCTCTCCCTCTCTCTCCATCTTCCTTATCGCTCTCTCTCTCTCTCTCTCTAGAAACCAACATCTACACTGAAATCAATGCATTTACTCAAATAAATCAAATAGGATTAGAAATCGCCATCTACACTGAAATCAATGCGTTTAGTGCAAACAATCAAATAGGATTAGAAATCATCTACATTGAAACCAATTCATCTAGTGCAAGTAATCAAATATAATTATAAACCGACATCTAAATTGAAATCAACAAATTCAATGCAAGCAATCAAATTGCATTAGAAATCACCACCTACACTAAAATCAATGCATCTAGTGCAAGTAATCAAATATAATTAGAAATAATTTTCTACACTAAAATCGATGCATATAGTGCAAATAATCAAATAGGATTATAAAAC
Organism: Pinus albicaulis; assembly: GCA_034641835.2. NCBI lineage: Eukaryota > Viridiplantae > Streptophyta > Pinopsida > Pinales > Pinaceae > Pinus > Pinus albicaulis. The sequence continues at coordinate 8,476,097 of CM076569.1, read as the reverse complement.
ACCATCTCCACTTATATCAATCCATCTAGTGTGAGAAATATTCTTCCTTCTCTCCACCCTCCATCCATATCTATATCCCCCTCCATCTCTTCTTTTCTGTCTCTCTATCTCACCCCCTTAAAAACACACACTCTCGCAATCCATATATATCAATCTCTTTGTCAATCCACTCCTCTCCCCATTTCTCTCTTCTTCCCTTTCTTCACCTTCCATCTATATCTCTATATTCCCCCTCTCTCCCTCTCTCTCCATCTTCCTTATCACTCACTCACTCTCTCTCTCTTCACCTTTCTCTCTCTATTTCTTTCTTCTTACTCTCTCCCCCTCCCCCTCCAAGTCCATCTCTCTTTCCCTCCCTCTCTCCACTCTCTCACATCCTCTCTCTTCCTTCCTCTCTTTCCCTTTCTCTCCCATCTCTCTCTCCCTCTCTCTCTCTTCACCCACCAACTATGTTACTATATCCCTCCCTCTCTCCTTATATCTCCTTCTCCCCCCTTATCTCCATCTCTCCTTATTTGTCTCTTTATCTCAGCCCCAAACATACACGCTCTCTCTTTGTCTCTCCCTTGTCACTCCTTCTCTCTCTCCACTTCTCACTCTTTATATTTCTTATTTTCTACATCTCTCCCCCTCCAACTCCATCTCTCTTATCGATCCCTCTCTCCTCCTCTCTCTCAAGTACTCTCTCTCGTCCTTCCTCTCTCTCTCTCTCCCCTAAATCCCTCTCTCTTCCCTGATCTCTCTCTCTCTCTCTCTCTCTCTCCAATACTCTCTCTTCCCCCTTCACTCTCCTCCTCTCTCTCATCCTTCCTCTCTCTCCCTTTCTCTCCCACCTCTCTCTCTCTCTTTTCCCTCCAATCCTCTCTCTTCTCCCATATCTCTCTCTCTCTCTAATCCTCTCTCTTCCCCCATCCCTTTCTTTCTCTCTCTCTTTCCACCCCTCTCTCTCTCTAACTACATTCCTATATCCCCCCCCTCTCCTTCTCACTTCTTCTCTCCCCCTTTCTTTCCATACATCTTAATTTGTCTCTTTATCTCACCCCTAAACATACACACTCTCTCTCCATCTCTCTCTATCTCACCCCCCTAAACACACACACTCTCGCAATCCATATATATCAATCTCTTTGTCAATCCCCTTTTCTCCCCATCTCTCTCTTCTTCCCTTTCTTCACCTTCCATCTATATCTCTATCTTCCCCCTCTCTCCCTCTCTCTCCATCTTCCTTATCACTCACTCACTCTCTCTCTCTTCACCTTTCTCTCTCTATTTATTTCTTCTTACCTCTCTCCCCCTCCCCCTCCAAGTCCATCTCTCTTTCCCTCCTTCTCTCCACTCTCTCACAACCACTCTCTTCCTTCCTCTATTTCCCTTTCTCTCCCATCTCTCTCTCTCTCTCTCTCTCTCTTCACCCACAAACTATGTTACTATATCCCTCCCTCTCTCCTTATATCTCCTTCTCCCCCCTTATCTCCATCTCTCCTTATTTGTCTCTTTATCTCAGCCCCAAAAATACACGCTCTCTCTCTGTCTCTCCCTTGTCACTCCTTCTCTCTCTCCACTTCTCACTCTTTATATTTCTTATTTCTTACATCTCTCCCCCTCCAAATCCATCTCTCTTATCGATCCCTCTCTCCTCCTCTCTCTCAAGTCCTCTCTCTCGTCATTCCTCTCTCTCTCTCTCCCCTAAATCATATATCCAATTACATCAAATCATAAATCAACATATACATTGAAATCAATGCGTTTAATGCAAGCAATCAAATAAGATTAGAAAATAAATTCTACATTGAAATCAATGCACCTAATACAATCAATCAAATAAGATTAGATACCAACATCTACACTGAAATCAATGCATTTACTCAAAGCAATCAAATAGGATTAGAAATCGCCATCTACACTAAAATCAATGCATTTAGCGCAAACAATCAAATAGTATTAGGAATAATCTACATTGAAATCAATGCATCTAGTGCAAGCAATCAAATATAATTTTAAATCGACGTCTAAATTGAAATCAACACATCCAGTGCAAGCAATAAAATAGTATTAGGAATCAACAGCTACACTAAAATCAATGCATCTAGTGCAAGTAATCATATATCATTAGAAATAAATATCTACACTAAAATCGATGCATCTAGTGCAAATAATCAAATAGGATTATAAATCACCATCTCCACTTAAATCAATCCATCTAGTGCAAGAAATATTCTTCCCTCTCCACCCTCCATCCATATCTATATCCCCATCCATCTCTTTTTTTTGTCTCTATCTCACCCCCCTAAACACACACGCTCTCGCACTTCATATATATAATTCTCTTTGTCGATCACCCTCTCTCCCCATCTCTCTCTTCTTCCCTCTCTTCCCCTTCTCTCCCTCTCCCCCGCTAATATCTCTCTTTCCTCCTTTTGTCCTCTCTCTCTCTCTCTCCATTTTCCTTATCACTCTCTCTCTCTCTCTCTCTCTAGAAACCAACATCTACACTGAAATCAATGCATTTACTCAAATAAATCAAATAGGATTAGAAATCACCATCTACACTGAAATCAATGCATTTAGTGCAAACAATCAAATAGGATTAGAAATCATCTACATTGAAACTAATTCATCTAGTGCAAGTAATCAAATATAATTATAAATCGACATCTAAATTGAAATCAACAAATTCAGTGCAAGCAATCAAATTGTATTAGAAATCACCACCTACACCGAAATCAATGCATCTAGTGCAAGTAATCAAATATCATTAGAAATAATTTTCTACACTAAAATCGATGCATATAGTGCAAATAATCAAATAGGATTATAAAACACCATCTCCACTTATATCAAACCATCTAGTGTGAGAAATATTCTTCCCTCACTCCACCCTCCATCCATATCTATATCCCCCTCCATCTCTTCTTTTCTGTCTCTCTATCTCACCCCCCTAAAAACACACACTCTCACAATCCATATATATCAATCTCTTTGTCAATCCCCTCACCTCCCCATCTCTCTGTTCTTCCCTTTCTTCACCTTCCATCTATATCTCTATCTTCCCCCTCTCTCCCTCTCTCTCCATCTTCCTTATCACTCACTCACTCTCTCTCTCTTCACCTTTCTCTCTCTATTTCTTTCTTCTTACCTCTCTCCCCCTCCCCCTCCAAGTCCATCTCTCTTTCCCTCCCTATCTCCACTTTCTCACATCCTCTCTCTTCCTTCCTCTCTTTCCCTTTCTCTCCCATATCTCTCTCCCTCTCTCTCTCTTTTCACCCACCAACTATGTCACTATATCCCTCCCTCTCTCCTTATATCTCCTTCTCCCCACTTATCTCCATCTCTCCTTATTTATCTCTTTATCTCAGCCCCAAACATACACGCTTTCTCTCTGTCTCTCCCTTGTCACTCCTTCTCTCTCTCTCCACTTCTCACTCTTTATATTTCTTATTTCCTACATCTCTCCCCCTCCAAATCCATCTCTCTTATCGATCCCTCTCTCCTCCTCTCTCTCGTCCTTCCTCTCTCTCTCTCTCCCCTAAATCCCTCTCTCTTCCCTGATCTCTCTCTCTCTCTCTCTCCAATACTCTCTCTTCCCCCATCACTCTCCTCCTCTCTCTCATCCTTCCTCTCTCTCCCTTTCTCTCCCACGTCTCTCTCTCTCTTTTCCCTCCAATCCTCTCTCTTCCCCCATATCTCTCTCTATCTCTCTCTCTCTCTCTCTCTCTAATCCTCTCTCTTCTCCCATCCCTTTCTTTCTCTCTCTCTTTCCACCCCTCTCTCTCTCCAACTACATTACTATATCCCCCCCCCCTCTCCTTCTCACTTCTTCTCTCCCCCCTTCTTTCCATACATCTTACTTTGTCTCTTTATCTCACCCCTAAACATACACACTCTCTCTCCATCTCTCTCTATCTCACCCCCCTAAACACACACACACTCGCAATCCATATATATCAATCTCTTTGTCAATCCCCTCCTCTCCCCATCTGTCTCTTCTTCCCTTTCTTTACCTTCCATCTATATCTCTATCTTCCCCCTCTCTCCCTCTCTCTCCATCTTCCTTATCACTCACTCACTCTCTCTCTCTTCACCTTTCTCTCTCTATTTCTTTCTTCTTACCTCTCTTCCCCCCCCCCCCTCCAATTCCATCTCTCTTTCCCTCCCTCTCTCCACTCTCTCACATCCTCTCTCTTCCTTCCTCTCTTTCCCTTTCTCTCCCATCTCTCTATCCCTCTCTCTCTCTCTTCACCCACCAACTATGTTACTATATCCCTCCCTCTCTCCTTATATCCTTCTCCCCCCCTTATCTCCATCTCTCCTTATTTGTCTCTTTATCCTACCCCCCAAACATACACGCTCTCTCTCCCTGTCTCTCCCTTGTCACTCCTTCTCTCTCTCTCCACTTCTCACTCTTTATATTTCTTATTTCCTACATTCTCCTCCAACTCCATCTCTCTTATCGATCCCTCTCTCTCCTCTCTCAAGTCCTCTCTCTCTCGTCATTCTCTCTCTCTCTCCCCTAAATCATATATCCAATTACATCAAATCATAAATCAACATATACATTGAAATCAATGTTAATGCAAGCAATCAAATAAGATTAGAAAATAACTTCTACATTGAAATCAATGCACCTAATACAATCAATCAAATAAGATTAGATACCAACATCTACACTGAAATCAATGCATTTACTCAAAGCAATCAAATAGGATTAGAAATCGCCATCTTGTTATAGCATCATTTCTCACCTTCATATGATTCATGATTGCTTTTATGGCTTTGGGCACCCATTCCTACAGACTTGGACAAATTCACTAAAAAACAGTGTAAAAATCCCCATACGCGATTATGCCCAGACTTTTCTGCGTGTATACGCGAGTCCACATGCACTTTTCCACGTATGCCATTAAAATCATTAAAAAATATATAAAAATTCCCTATTTTCGGGCTGGGTTGATGGTTACTCTGGTAGTTCAACCACCCCAGCACGTGGCCAACTGTTTCCAACTGTTGAAACTACTAAGAGGGAGTATAAAAGCACCTCATGTGTATGGCCTAAGGGAGAGAGAGAATTATTGATATTATACTCTGTTGGTATTCCCTATCCAAGTCTGAATTCCCGTGCCTCCTGCACTTCCCAGTTCATTATAGGAAACCTTTGTTTCCTAGAGATGCTCATCTCTTTATGTGTCATCTCGTTTGCACCAGTTCGGAAGGAATCTTAGCGAGGCAAGGGTGGGACGGATCCGGACGACGGTCTGCTCGAAGATCGTGGAAGGATTCAGGTGATCTCTCCACTCGTTATTTCTGTACATGCTATTTATAATACAGAAGTACCATCTTGTTCCCGAAATATACGTGTTAGTATCTGCTCACATATATGAGAATATTGTTGTTTAAGCATTCATTATGGTTTATCTGATGTTTTATATGGATTTCACTAACATTTAGAGTAGATATATGCTGTACAACCAGTTCTTCGTGCTTGTTTCTTCTTGTCTTTCAGGTTAAGAAGGAAGGACGGTTGCTGGGGGTTTGGACCCCGCAGGATCTGCTTCAACCGTAGGACCTACGGGTAAGTTCCTCGATCTTCTCTATTTAGTTTTTCATGAACATGTATGGTTGTGTGAGTCCTTCTTAAGTAGCATGCCCTGCTCTGTGGAGGTTGTAACCCAACGAACCTCTAGGGTGATTTTCCCCGAAACAGAACTGGCGACTCCGCTGGGGATCACATTCTTGTGATTCCCCTGTTGGGTGGTTTCAGCTGTTTGATAGGTTTCCAACAGTTTTAACTTTCATTTGCAGTCCAGTTTACTCTTTCTCAGTCAGACTGAAGTCCTGGTTTCTTATCCAGGCTTGTCCTTTTTGTTTTTTCATTATTTACCTTTTTATGCGCGCTTTTTTCTGCACACAGTCGTGTATACACACAATTTTGTCTAAAGGGACTCGCGTATACACGTGTTTCCTTTAGCACAGTCGCGTATGCATGCTTGTTGCTAAACTGTGAAGTAGCGTATACCTAGGCAGATTTTGAAATTTTGGATTCTTTGGCTTTTTAGTCCTTTCTGTCTGTGGAGACCTGTTCCTGCAGTGTCTTAGTACCCTCTGGATTGTGAAGAAGGTGGTCTTTGGACTTTTCTCTCTTTCGTTTGATTGAAAACTAGTCTTTTTGGCGAAGTGTTGTTTCTTATGCTAGTACTTCTGGTTTGAGTACCAAGATCGCTTTCTGGGCATTCTTGGCTATTCTGCTTCATTAGAACAGACAGCTCCTGCTCATTTACTCTTTCCTGTCTTTGTGTTTTGCTTGGCACTACGATTTTTTCCCATTTCTTGATTGGTTTTCTTGAGTTCAGTTGGCTAGGTCTTGTTGCAACTTTTGAAGAGTCTTTCTTGGTTCTTTGGAGTTTTTGTTTGCGGCAAGGTTGCACTATTATTTTAGGCTGAGTGACTGAGTTTTCTTGTCTTCTTTCGCTTGTATTGATCTTGCTACTAGTTAGCCTTATAAGATTTGCAACATTTTTGGAAGTATTTGCTTGAAATTCAGTATTGATTGGCTTGAAATTTTATAGTTTTACTTGGTCTTTTCGAACTCTTTTATAAAACAAAAAAGCTCAAAAAACATTTTTCTTTGTTGTTTGCTTTTGTTTTTGCATTTTTGTTTTCGTTTCTTTGTGTCTTTTGGAGCTTGGTTGAAGTTTCTTGCCTTTAAATTTTGGCTTGATAATTGGAAGAGAGTTGTCATTCATTTCTTCCTCTTGTTTTTAAGCATTTTTGGTGTCTTCATATTAAGAGTTCTTGATTTCGGGAACTAGCTTTCTGGACAACCAAGAAGAGTTAAAACTGAAGGACTTTTGGGAAATTTCACTCTGCTTTAGGAGATTTTGCATCTTAGGATTTGCATGCTTGTAGTGATTTGCATCAGGTGCATTTAAACATTTAGTCACTTTCATAGTTTTTGTGAGTGTGAGTTTGCTATCTGAAAAGAAAAAATACAATTTTTAATCTCGTAGAACCTGTGTAGAAGTTGCTTTTCATCGAAAGACAATAACTGCATTTTCATGTAGCTTGGTTTTTATTAATTTCTTTCTGCGTCAAAACATCATAAGTTTCATTTCCGCATCCTTGTGACTTAACATAACAGCCCATTAAAATAAGCGATATAATCAACTAGCAAGTTTTCTAAGTGTCATACACCAACTAGCTAGGTTGTAGGGCCTTGGATTAGGTGAGTGGAGAGTTAACTCTCCAAGGTTGTTCAAACAAAACATAGAAGTTGATTAATTGAGCGAAATCCAACTCCGTTAGGTGGACCGGGAAAGCTCTCCTCCAGAGAGTCAAGCGCGAGGGGAAGTGAAGGCTGAGAAGAGGGATACCCCCTCTCTGATTAGCTGAATCTGACCTTAAGACCGTTCCGCCTGGCTTCTGATACGGATTGGTGCCCATAGTTGCCACTCCTAGGTTCCACACAGGTGACTGCGGGGGGGAATACCCGTGGTACCTGAGGCAGATGTCGCATCACTTTCAGCAGTACTTCTGGGGGGTGCCCTTGCGAAGCTTGGGTGCTTGAGCCGGAAAAGGCTGTCATTTGGAGGTCGGCGTAACTGTTTCTGATACCTTCGCTAGTTGCTCTGGGCCATAATTATCCCAGACTGCTTTCGGGAGGTCCTATATTTCGCTTTCCTGTATTTTGGTGTCCAGTCCTCATCACCCGGAGCGGAAATACTTGAAGGCTATTTGCTTGATTGTATCTCAGGGATTTTTATTATAGTGAGTGCTCTTTGCTCCTAGCTTGCCTAGCTTTTCACTTTTTTGAGTCTAATTTAAAATCTATACGAGTGGCTGATCAAGCGCCTCGTCGATCGAGGAGAATCTAAGGGTTATCTCCCGAGAGTCCAAAGCCTTCTTCGAGAAGGCGTAGGAGTGATTTAGAAGGTGGTTACCACCCTGTGATGTCTGACGCAGTGGAGAGAGATCCTCCACAAAGGTCTGAAGGTTTCTGTTACACAGTAATTTGTCACCGTCCCTACCATTCCCCGTCCCGCACAATGGAGGACCCATTTTGTGACCTGTGAACATTGTCATGCCTTGAAACCATCATCAAAGCATTCCTCTAAGCATGAGATTTAATTTCCCTTAAGACATCTCCTTGCAAAAATCATGAAAAACATCTCCTTTTTGCATTGGCGCGGGAAGACAGTTTAGTACTCGCGCCAATGGGGGAAATCCTGCAAAGAGGTCGCGCCACCTGGCGCTCTGTCCCAGAGCATTGGTCGCGCCACCCAATTTAAGGATTGTTTTTTAAATAAAGATGGCGGAAGTTGAGTTTCAACAAACTCAGAAACCATTACCTATCTTGAGTTGGGAGGTTTGGCTGCGGGAGTTCTATGGAAGGGAAGTAGTTTTGCCACCTCCCATGGAACCTTCCTTGTTGATAGGGCCAATCCCATAATAATAGGGATCCCAACTCCCTCCTTCCCCATCTATAAAAGCCTGCTCAATCCCATGGAAAGCTAGTCTTGAAGTGCCTAAGCTTTGAATATCCATATTCCCAAGAGCCTTTGTGCTGTAAAGAGCCCTCTTTCTCCCTTAAGGCCGACTCAAGTAAGGAGACTATTGTCGAGAGAATCTGGAGAGGTTTTCCCTTTCCCCGGCGAGCTTTGCGAGACGTGAACGACTGGAGACCCATCCGAAGGAGACCACGACGTCAGAACTTGGTTGTAATCTCTCTTCGTTTATTATTTAATAGATGATTACGATTATGGTTCCACTCTGTTTTCCATCATGTCAATATGAGTAATATCCTTTCTGACTGATATTTAGTTACGTATGCCGGATTCTATGCTCGTATTTGTTTGTTTCTTCCATGTGCAGGTGTTCATCCGCGGAGATCGTGGAAGGATTGTGATCTGCCGAGGCTGAGGAATGGGGACGCTTCTTCTTCAGATCATAGCGTTGGAATCCAGGTAGGCTTCTATCTCTAGTCTTTTCATTCGTAACTAGGAACTTGCGTCGTAACATTGTTTGATTGTTGCTAGACCCCTGCTGGGCTAGTAGGGATCGCCTCTGTCCGCAGAGGGGATTTACCTCCTCAACAATTTGGCGACTCCGCTGGGGATCGTCTAGATTTCACTATCTCGTTTGTGTTGTCTCGCTTTGATTGTTTTATGTTTTTCCTTGCTTGATCAGCCTTCTGGGTTGGGTTCTTTTGCTGTTTTTGACTTGTTGGTTTGCTTAGTTTACATTGATTTGTCTCTGGAGTAGCTTTTTTTTTTAAATTTTTGCTGAGAAACTCGACTGGTGCGGTTTTTAACCCGACAGTCGCGCCAATTGGCGCACGTTGCCTTTGTTTAGCCCGCGCCAATTGCTTTCTGGCGCCAGTTTCACACTTACAGTCGCCCCACTCCTGTAAGGTTTTTGAGTTTCCTCATTTCTGAGCTCTCTGGGTTTGATCAGTGTTTTTCTTCTTGATTTTCCGACTGCCTGAGTGTGTTGGAGTCCTGTTTGGCTGGGAATTCACCTCTGTCCTTTGGTTGTTTGCTTTTATCTATCGATTTCACGTTTTAAGCCCTAGGGCATCTAGTGGCTTAGTGTATCGAGCCCTCCTTGGGAGTTTTGGTGTTTTTGATTGTCCTGTCAACTGTCTGATTGATTCTCCACATCCTCTTAGTAGTTGTTGATTGCTTTGTTGCGATTTTTGGGTGATTGTTCATTCCTTCATTCGAAATTCGTGTAGTCTTACCTTGGACCTAGATCACACGGTCCATTGGAAGATTTTGAGTCTTGTCTTTGATTTGAGAGACTTTGGTCGATTTGGGGATCTGATTGCTTGCATTGTTGAGTGGAATTTGTTTGTTTCACTCTCTCGAATATCATTTCTCAAGTTGTTCCGTTTGTTTTCAGTGCATATTAGCTATTAGACATTGAAAATCAAAAAAAAAAAAAATCTCTTTTGCTTTTGTTAATTAGTGAAAATTGTGATCTTTTCAATATTGCTAGTGATTAGTGATTTGGAATGAAAAGTTTTCAATTTCATTAGTTGCATTAGAGGTCTCATTGTTTGTCTTCCGTTCATTTCGTTTGTGTAAAAGCTCTCAACTCTTCTCTAATTAGTTTTCATCGAACGAAATGTTGGACTGTGGCATGTAGCTTTGCATTTAGGAGTCTTTCAAGACACTACATACGATAGGGCCTGAAAATTGAAACTTAATTGAAGATCAACTGTAAAATTTATTCAATTAACCTAAGACAGCATTGGAACTTAACGAAACATATTTAGAAGGTCTAGGCTAGAGACGTGTTCCAGCGTCGTTAAACCTAGCAGCTGTCGCTCGCCGTTTGGCTTTAGACAGCGCTAGTACGGACTTGTGCTCCCCGTACCATCGCGTATATAAAGGGAGACCCCTCTAGGTTTTCGATCCTTTATCCACAGGAAGCCGAGTCTGCCGCCCTATACCCGTGATACACCGAACACAGCATTCGGGGAGACTACCTGCACGTACGGAAAGTCCTTGGTCGATTTCTGTTTCATCTTTGAAACCAAGGTGTATATTGCAGTTCACGGATATTTGGTACACCCTTTGTGCCTAGTTTTTTCCTGAGCAGTCATTTGGTCTTTTCTGACTCTCTAAACTTGAAAAGACCGTCAAGCGCTTGTCCTTTCACGCTTGTGTCAACTCTGAAAGAGATAGAGTCATCTTTTTATCGTTTCTCGACTCTTAAAATATGAAACGGTAGAATTTCTTACTTTCCAATGTGGTAAAATTAATCGCCCACGATTACACACCCATTTAGACATTGCTTGTTGACCGTTTGATCGTGTGTCTTAACTCGTTTTCAGCCCATGTGTGTGTTTGCTCTTTTTCTCTAGTCTTTTGCCACAGTGGCGGAACCTTCGGTTTCGTCTACTGGTAGTCCTTACACGGACGATTCTTCAGAAGCTTCTCAGTCTTCTGTTGAACCACAACAGCCTGTTGTTTCCGAGTTTCCTGACGGGGGACCGGTTCTCGCCGAGCAACCCTTTGGAGGACCAGTTGAGTTCAATTGGCCCTTTTCGGACCCTGTGTCTGAATTGAGATTAGGAGCCGATTTCCTTTCTCTTACATCGGGTTCACCGTTTGTTGCTGCTGTTTTTCCTCCTAGTCCTCGCCGTCTTCTGCGTGATTTAACGGCAGGATCAACCATGAGTGATTCTGGTGAGGAAATTCCGACGTCTGGTGAAGACTATCAGCTCTTCCCGCGTAGATTGTTTGAGGGAGACAACTCTGAGCTGGCTACCATGTCGACAGCCAGTCCTTCTTTACCACAGGGATACAGATCTCTGGGTCAGATCATTTCAGCTGTAGCCTCTATGGGGATATCATCTCCGGCTTCGAGGCCAGCTGCTACTACACCCGGGGTGTCCCCTTCGACGCCCGTCACGTCTGTTCCCGTCCGGCCCACTGTTTGTGTGGCCGCCTCTTCCTCTGTTGTCTCAGCACCTGCTGCTAGGGCTGGGCCAACTCCTGAAGATGTGTATCTAGCTACTGCTATACCAGAGAATATCTCTCCGGAGGAGTATCGGTTGTCTTTGCAACAGCCGAACGCCGAAGCTGGACCGTTTCCCCAAGATCCTTACCGGTCTTTCTTTTCACACTATGCACAGGATGGCACTCCCGTGTATGCTTTCCCAGGTCAATATGACGAGCACGGGGAGGTTTTGCGCCTTCCCGCTCCTGAGGCTTATCTGTATGCTCAAGGTTTACCGTACAACCAGGCTTATAACCCGCAGGGACAACCCTTCCAAGGCCCACCTGCGGGCCAACCTGGCTATTTGTATGACCCACAGGGGCAGCCCATCCAAGGCTACCCTGCGGGCCAGCAAGGGCCATTGTACAATCCGCAAGGACCATATTATAGCCCTTCTGGTCAACCTGCTCAACCTCAGCCGGGGTATCAACCGGGACCGGCCGATGGTCTTGGGGGGCAGATCCAGCCTTCTTTACCGATGCAACCGCAGTATCCTGTTGTTTCTAACGTTGCATATCAGCTAGGACCATCCTATGGTTCTGCTTCAGGTCAAACCGGTTTCCAGCAAGCACCTGGTCCTGTTCCGCCACCGGGCCAACCGGTTCATCCGGTACAACCCGGTGTCCCGCCTCCAGGCCAACCGGCCCATCCGGCACAACCTGGGGCTCACTTACAACCAGGTCAACCTGCGCAACCGGTGCCGCCTGTTTATCCGGGTCAGCGGTGTCATTCGGGTCAGCCCTCTCATTCAGGCCAACCTGTTCATTCAGGGCAGCCCTCTCATTCCGTTCACTCTGCTCAGCAGCCTGTTCATTCAATGCCGCAGCCAAATCAACAGCTGCGCCCTACGTACCAGGCTCCACAGGGTTCCACTTTTCAGTAGCCTACTCACCCTCAGGGTGGTTATTATCCGCATGGTCAGTCTCAACCGAACTATAACCACCCCAGAGGCTCTCAGTATTATCCTCCTCCACCCGGTTACACCTACGCTCAGCAGCCGAATCCAAACGCTGCTTATACGGGGCCGACACCTAATCAGGGTCCGTATCCTGGTTATCAAGCCCCGCACTATGGTTACCAGCATCCAAATCAGTCTGGTTATACGACCTATGCCCCCTACGGTCAGAATCCTACGGGACAGAACCCGTGGGGGCAGGGATATTCACAACCATCGTGGATTATAGGTACCGGGCCTCATCCTCGGCCTGGCATGGCAGTTAACCCTCCATTGCCGTTCCTGGCTACCTTGGAACTGCCGGACGTTTCAAAGTTGACCAATGATCCGATTTTACATAATCCATATTGGCCTCCGGTTCCCACCAAGATACCAGGAGATTGTCCCAAGTTTGAGGGAAAAGCTGGAGAGGACCCCCAGGCGCATGTGATGACGTATCACCTCTGGTGTTCGTCTAACTCTTGGGTTGACGATTCAATCCTTTTGCGTCTTTTCCAGCGTACTTTAACAGGAGCTGCTGCTAAGTGGTACATAGAATTACCCCGTGGAATTTTCCAAGATTTCAACTCTTTAGCCATGGCCTTCCTCACGCATTTCCAGTTACCGGTCCGGTATGAAGCCGGGACGCACCTCCTGACTTCTCTGAAGCAGGACAAGGCCACTCACATCTCAGATCACATTCATGAGTGGCGGCGCCGTCGTCGACTGATCAAGTTTCACATACTTGATCAGATTTTGACTCACTGGTTCACCGCCTCCTTTGTGAATAAAATCGCTCAGGATATCGCGATGGGAGCGTGTGTGACAGAGGAACAAGCTATCGCGCGTGCCCAGTACTTGGATCTTGTTTATTCGTAGTCTGGCACGCTTTATGACATCTTGAATGATGCTCCACGGCCCGAAACCACTAAGGCTCCGCCTACCCCTGCGGTGGATGGTGTCATTGGTTCCGTCTCTCAAAATTCGAAGAAGTCTTCGAACGGGAAGCAGAAGGCTAATTCTTCCAACAATACCTCAGCTAATCCCGCCTCATCCGATTCTGGTAAAACCGCGGAGGTGAATGCCGTTCAGGCCAATCCTGCGGACAAATCCTCCAAGGGGAAGAAGAAGGGCAAAGGCAAATCAAAATCTGATGCCCCGAAACCAGAATCTAAAAATCGAACTGAGGATGGCTCCCAGCGTAAACCGAAATTCCCTTGCCTCATCTGTGAAGGGGACCATTATACTAAGGATTGTCCACGACGATCCGAGGTTAGTCAACTTCTTAAAGGCCCTAAAGGGACTCTGGTTGTTTTGAAAGAGCCATTTCCATCTCAGCAGACCCAGATGGTCGAACAGGTGTCACCATCTGCACCGTTTGGGTCTCAGGTTTTCATGATGAAGAGTAATGCACCTATCACTGTCGCTACGCGGTCGAAGGATTACAATGAATCGCGGCAGGCACCCAGGAAGGCAGTTGCGGATGGGCCGCCTCCCCCACCTGCCTCCGGTCCGTTGGAAATCGAGAAGCCGACTCTCAAACCCGTTGTGAAACCACCTCCCAAGGGTGTTCTTCGGAGATCCTCTTATAATCCAAACGCTCGTGCCGCTCAACATTATAGCATCGTTGAGGATCTGGCACAGGCGCCATGTGCTATGTATGCACTTGAGATTCTTCAAAGTTGTCCTTCACAGCGGAAGGCTTTACTGTCTGCAATCGGTGGCATCGATCCCGCCGACTCGAGCCTTCTCACCTTCGATCCGGAGAATTTTACTCCCCGGCTTCCACATCAAATCGCTTTGGTCATTCAAGTCGGGATTAACGGTCTGAACATTCATAGGGCCGTCGTAGATGAGGGTGCATCTACCTGCGTTATGTCCTCCGCTTGCTGGAATGCCATCGTCTCTCCAGCCTTGTCATCGTCTCCCAATGCCCTTGAGGCATTTGATGGTCGGGAATCTAAACCCCTGGGCGTTCTCGAGAGTCTTGCGATCACATTACAGGGAAAAACTGTCAACGTGGAAGTGGAAGTGGTTGACGCTAAACTCAACTACAATATACTTCTTGGCCGCAGCTGGACCCATGCCATGCTCTGCGTGCCATCTACCGTCTTTCGATTCATTAAGTTCCCTCACGAGGGCAAGATTGTCACGGTGGATCAGTTGTCATTTTTCACCTCCAGCTCTGAGAACAACGTGCCATACGTGGATCAAATTCCGAATCCCCTAGACAGTATAGGACCTGGTCTCTTCAAAGACCTAGTCCTCATGGGTATATTCCCCGCACCACCACCGAATACCGCTCAAGTCAACATGTTGTCCAGGTCCGATGACCCCTGGATTATTCCTACACCTGAGCAGGTATATGAGTTTGGAGAATCCATGCCTTTAACGCCAGTAGAGATCAGCTACTGTGAGATTGTTGCTGCATCGGATCCTCCACCTCCTCAGCATGCTCCGATGAGCATGGCTCTTGACGTCTACTCACAAACCCCCTGGCTTGGTCAGGGTGATTCACCTGATCCTCTTAGAGAGACTTTTCCTTCAGATGAGGCTATCATTGAAACTTTGTCTCTCGAGGAGCTACCCTGGGGCGATGGACATCATCGCTCCTCGTTTATGCCCAGCTTGGGGGCAATGACTGATTGTCTGGAGCGTTATGCTACTCAGGTTCCTTCCCCTCCTCTTCAAACACCGATCTTAATGCACGAGGTCTTTTCGGAGGGTAATCTGAGTAACATTACTCAAACTGTTCCAATCAACATCTCCGTTAAACCAGGGATTGTTGAGAACATTCATGTGGGTGTGACTTGTTCTCCCGAGGAGATTCAAGTCTATACAGAGCTTTTCAAAGAATTCAGAGACGTTTTCGCATGGTCTTACGAGGAAATGCCGGGTATTGATCCTAGTATTGTTGTGCACGAGATTCCAACCTACCCAGGTGCGAAACCCGTGCGCCAACGCTTACGTCCCATGCATCCTCGGAAAGCCGCCGCCATCAAGGCAGAAGTTGAAAAACTTCTGAACGCGGGTTTTATTTATCCCATCCCCCTTACAGAATGGGTGTCCAACATTGTCCCTGTCGATAAAAAGCAGGGTACAATTCGAGTCTGTGTGGATTATCGTGACATCAATCGCGCCTGTCCAAAGGACAATTATCCCATTCCGTTTATCGATCAGATCATTGACGAATGTGCCAGGAGTGAGATCTATTCCTTAATGGACGGTTTCTCAAGTTATAACCAAATCAATATTGCACCCGAGGATCAACATAAGACCACATTCATCTGTCCGTGGGGCACTTTCGCGTACAAAAAACTCCCGTTCGGCTTAAAGAACGCTGGCGCCACGTTTCAGCGTGCGATGTCCTACGCTTTTCATGACATTCGCCATATCGTTCAGCCTTATCTGGACGACTTGCCAGCCCATTCGGGCAAGCGAGAGGACCATCCGGAGCATCTCCGCCAGATCTTTCTTCGTTGCAGACGCTACAATATCAGGCTCAATCCTCATAAGTGTGTCTTCTGCGTTGATTCTGGCCGTCTTTTAGGCTTTATAGTCTCGAAAGACGGAATTCGCCTTGACCCTCTAAAGGTCGAGGCCATCGTAAATCTCCCATCACCCTCCTCCCTGTATCAGTTACAGAGTCTGCAAGGGAAAGCGAATTTTCTCAGGTGCTTTATCCCGAATTATGCCGAGGTGGCCAAAGGATTCACCCGTTTGTTAAAGCAGAATGCCCCCTTTCACTGGGACGAAATTGCTCAGGCATCCTTTGAGAAGCTAAAGACATTGCTAGTCAATGCTTCGTTGCTTCGTCCTCCGGACTACCACCGCGACTTCACTTTGTATCTAGCCGCCGCATTTAGCACCATCGCCATGGTCTTGGTGCAGGATGACGATGACGGTGATGAACATGTCATTTATTACCTGTCACGGAACCTTCTCGACCCGGAAACGCGTTATGCACATGTCGAGAAGTTGGCCTTAGCAGCAGTACACGCCGTACAACGCTTTCGCCATTACATCCTTTTGCGCACGATAACAATGGTTTCAGACTGCAACCCTATGACGTATATTCTTTCTAGACAATTACTAGGGGGCAAGTACTCCAAATGGATTGTGATCCTGCAGGAGTTTGACTTGGAGTTCACCACCGCCAAGTCAACTAAATCACTGGTCTTCGCGGATTTGATATGTTCTCTCCCTACAGACTCTGTTCCCTCACACTCTGAAGACCATATACCGGACGAAACGCTTTTCCTCATCAGTACTCGTGATCCTTGGTACGGTGACATCATAGTGTATCTTCAGATCGCGACATTTCGGTTTGAGTTGGATAAAACTGCCCGCCGTCGGATTCGGCACCAGTCCCAACCCTACCGTATAGTAGGAGACACCTTATATCGCATTGGAGTAGATTCGGTGCTCCGACGATGCCTTACCTTGGAAGAGGCTGAGAAGGTCCTGAATGACTGTCACAGTGGCGCCTGTGGCGGACATATGTCCGGGTATGCTACTGCCCAGAAGATTTTGCGGGCAGGTTATTTCTGGCCTTCCATATTCAAGGATTGTATCACTGCAGTCTGTAAATGTCATCCATGCCAGATTTTTCAGCGCAAGATGCGCACGCCGCCATTGTCATTGCATCCCGTTATTACCGTCGGCCCTTTTGCGAAATGGGGCATGGATTTTATGACGTGTAACGCTCACTCGGCCGGGGGGCATGCGTATATCATTGTCACCGTCGACTACTTCACTAAGTGGGCCGAGGCGATGCCTACACTAGCTGCTGACGGGAAAACGGCTGCTCAATTCATATTCAACCACGTTATCGCACGGTTCGGGGTTCCTCAAGCCATCGTCACTGATCACGGTACTCATTTCCACGATTACATGATGGCGGAGCTGACTTCAACGTTGGGCTTGCGTCACGACAGCTCAACACCATACTACCCTCAAGCGAATGGCCAGGTTGAAGCGGTGAACAAGGTTTTGGTCACTATGCTTCAGCGAACAGTTGGGATTCATAAATCCAGTTGGCATCTCCAACTGTTCTCAGCTCTCTGGGCATACTGAACATCTGCTAAGAGTGCAACCGGATTCACACCATTCCAATTGGTGTACGGTCTGGAAGCTACTCTGCCGGTTGAATGCGAGATTCCTTCGCTAAAATTAGTTGTGGAGCTCTTACCGGACACTTCTGCTGAGGAAGAACGTCTTCTTTATCTCGAACGGTTGGATGAAACCCGTCGTCTAGCTGCTTTGATCATCGAAGCACAAAAGAAGAGGGTCAAAACTCATTTTGATCAATCTGTTTCTCCCCGTTCTTTTATCGAAGGAGACCTTTTCCTCCTGTACGATTAGGCACATGATAAGCTTGGAGCCGGTAAGCTCCAGCCTATGTGGCACGAGCCCTATATAGTAAAGCGTGTTTTGAAAAATGGGGCCTACGAGCTTATAGATTACGAAGGAGTTCCGCTAGCGCAGCCCAGGAATGGGCTGTACCTTACAAAGTACTATGCCTGAAGTGATTTCTTGGTGTGGTGTGTGTACATAGGTGTGTGATTGTCATTTGTGTGCATAGTGTGGTGTGCTTTGTAAACATCTTTCTGTTGATCGGGTCTTCCTGGTTGTGCAGATGTCTATTCATCCATTTGTTGGTTTCGTGGATGGTGCCTCCCGCAGTACCAGGAATCTGTCTTCCGCAGCCTGGGTAATCTACGATCCTGCTGGTGAGTTGATTGACCTGCAAGGTGTGTGTCTAGGACGTACCATGAACAACATCGCGGAATATAGTGCCGTGTTGGAATTATTAACCGAGGCAGTAAACCTTGGTATCCGTGAATTGCTCGTGTATCTAGATTCACAGCTTGTAGTGTTACAACTGAACGGACACTATTCGGTAAGGAACCCGTCCATTTTACGTCTGTATTTGCGTATTCGATTACTGGAAAGGAATTTTGACTACATTACATATCATCATATACCCAGGCATTTGAATACATTAACAGATGCAGTAGCAAAATTTGGTATTAGACAGACATTTGCGCAATTTATAAATTATCATCACATGTAAAGAAAGACTCATCCAGAAATAGATATGCATATATATATATAGATATCGAAATGTTTACATAAGAGTGTGTCACATAAAACTCAAAAAATATACATAATCGTCTTAGTACATCCGGAGACGGTATGTCTCTCAAAAAATAGGTGTGGTATAAATCCTAAGGACTAATCCGCATGGTGCTCATGATAGCACGTGACTGCACGCACTAAACGCCTCAGGATTCAGTGGATCCGACTTGGAACTCCCACCGTGTGGCGCTGGTATGCCATCGGTACGTCTGCTAGCCGGGCATAGTCTGGAATCCCGTGGGCAATCCCCTCGAGGTTCTGGATCAGCTCCTCTCCTCCGGTGCCTTCTCCCTGAATCTCAGGGGCAAGTTGTGTCCTCCGGGAGATTGGAGACATCCCAGCTGGTCTCTCAGGTCCTACATCTGCATGCATATATGATTGTGTTAGGACGAATGTGTATTAAAAAAAAAACATATAAATATAAAATCAAAAAACATGAGGTCTTACCCAACTCTTCGTCCCAGTCGTCTCCTTCTGGCAGTGGGAGATCTGGGTCCCCTGTAAAGTCAGTTCCTGCATAGGGCCAGTCTTCCACGACGATCAGCTGGCGCCGTAGCCACCTAAAGAACTCCGGCCTCCAGGACATCTGTTGGCCACCTCCAGATCTGGGCATCAATGCCGCCCAGCGAGCCATTCTCGGCTCTCGTGGTATCGGATCCGCCACTGCGGCCCCTTGGCCCTGAAAGATTGGTAAGCGTTCCAGAATGAACGATACCAAGATGGAACCATAACCAAACTGTTTCAGTTTTCCCTGTTTGCATTTCGTGAGCTGTCTTTTCATGGTTATTGTTACTGCTGCTGCCCAGTTAAACAGTAAGGGACCCATGCATTCTGAGGCCAGCAGGAGTTGGGCCTTTGTGGCCTCGTGCGGTGCCTGCGACCCTGCAGCCCGCGTGATGGTATGCAGAACAAATCTCAGTGCCAGATCAGGGATAGTGTGGATATCCAATTTCTTACTGCCTGATCCTGTTTGTGCCCCTCGGCACACTCGTGCCATCACTTCTTCCATCTTTTCCCCAGATGGTCTGCTGCCAGTCAATACAGGGATTGGACCTCTGCGGGACAATCCGGTGATGAAATAAACGTCAGAAACCTCCAGTTCTAATACCTGGTCTCGTAACCTGAATACCTTTTCATGTTCATCCCAGATACTGATTAAATACTGGAGAAGCTCGGGCTGAGCTCGTAAACACGGTGTGAGGAAGAACTTTTTCAGTCCACAGTTTCTAAGTGCATTCATACAAGCTTGGCTTTGCATGGCTTGTTCATCCTCTTCTCCGTGCTCTCGTTCTTTCCATTCAATTTCCATTTTGAGTGATTACCTGCATTCATATGGTCAAAAACCCTTAGTTAGATCTTTGATGAGCTTCAAATTCCATGCAATTTGGTCTAAATGTCGAAATTTTGGGTGGATTTTTAGGTTCGGCCGCTGGCGCGGCTGTTTCTCGAACAGTCGCGCCACGTGGCGCGAGCCCTTTATAAAAAAGAGCTCATTGGCGCAGGTCCATGCCCGATACCCGCGCCAATGGGCGCAGCCCTAAAATTTTAACAGTGGCCACACAGAACTGATTTTCAAGGGAAAATTATCAAAAAATGAATGAAAATGTAGAGCAAAGGAGCGCCTCTTACCTGTGACAGACGAGAAGCTGAATGGTCAACTGGATTTGTCGCAATCACCGTCAGAAGTTTCTGCTCCAAATGGACCACTATTGCTTTCTACCAAGGTAAATAGTAAAAGTAATTTTATTTTTACCAATTTGACATATTTATAACTTTTTCGACGTTAAATGAGTTTTAAAAGTTATTTTTATCAAATATTTGCATATGTTATGTTGAAAATGGATTTTACGCTTGCTTGGTATGTGCAGCAACAGGTTTTTGCGACTTAAAAGATGGAAACGAGTTGTATTTTATACTTTTTCGGACTCGGTAAATACACGAAAAAGTCACTCTGGAGTCATCTTTCAGCTCTTTTCTGACTCTCTAAATATGAAAATATTGCCGAGGCCCTTGTCGTTTCGATCTTGTTAAAATGGACACGAATCGACATCCACCCAGTATAAGTTTAACCCTTTTTCGGGCTGGGATGGATTGATTACGAAAAAGGAATACCCTAGCCTATCGCGACTAGGAGGTTTTCTCGGATATTGTTTTCTACCTTTTCGGATCTGAGGAACTATTTACGAAAAGGGATCTGTGGAGTTTACTTTTCTGCTGTCTTTTCAAACTCTCTAAACATGAAAAGACGCCGAGTTCTCCCTTTGTCAGACTCGTTAAACCTTGATGACATCGGATCCAGTCGAAATGACGTTCTCCGAGTTCCTCCTTCCTAGGACTCGTTAAATGCACTAGGATGGATTCGCCCGAAGGGCGGACTTATATCACAAGCATATGCTATCCCCTTCAAGCTTGTTATCAAAAATAATTGGGGTACTCGCCAGAAATGGTGGGGGAAAAATGGAACCATCGTCGTTGTCGTCGGCAGTATGTCGCTCTTGAACATGGCACTTGTCTGCATTCGTGTCGGGTTGGGGACATCTCATCTCGCTGCTTCACTTTGCTTCCATGGGTTTGGGTAATCTCTTTTGACCTCTCATCTGTTCACTGCCTCGTCGCCATGACCTTTGATCCGTTGATGTAAAATACTGCCAAGTCCATTGTCGTGCCGTTCATATGTTCAAGAGAAGTTGGCCTCTGCAAATATCAACCTTCCTCTGTTTCTCATATGATCCTGATTCACAACAAAACATTATGTTCCTCTGTCTCGTGTCGATGATGTGGGAATCATTATGGCCCACCTTCGATCAAGGTCACTTCTTGTCGACTTCAACTCATTATCCAGGAAGTTGGTCTAGAGACTCCTGATGGTACCTTGGAGCCTGCATGCCTTAATGGCAGGTTCGTCGCATTCGACGAGAGGTTTTCATTATTGGCCTCCGATCGGATGATTCTGCGGGTGTTCGACGTCAGCTCATTTATTCACACGCCGTAGATTGTACCCGTAGTACCTTGAGAACCATCGTCATTATTGGTGGTTTCTCTCGCGTCTGTTAACGGCTTTCATCATTGGCTGGTAATCAGACGATGTTCTTGCATGTTCGACATCAGCTCACACATTCGCATGCTAGAACTTGTACTTGTTTGGGTCGAGATGGAGCGCAAGACCCTGGATTGTGTCTGTTGTAATCCAGGCTGCGATTGTGGATTATTATCATTATGTACATGACTCACTGATTGGATGGCTGCGACCATACCTGAGTCTATTTGTTTGATCTTAGTTGGATGGCTGCGCCCATGCCCTGGATCCAGATTATAGCATACTCTGTTTCGGATGGCTGCGTCCATACCACATATACATCATGTACTTGAGATATCAGTTGTATCTTTCTGCGCAGGTTTTCCGACGGCGGGTCTTCAGTTGAACATGTTCTCGTAAAGCATTTCACCCCTCTCTCTCTCGGGCCTCATACTTTAGGGGGCATCTGTTACACAGTAATTTGTCACCGTCCCTACCATTCCCCGTCCCGCACAATGGAGGACCCATTTTGTGACCTGTGAACATTGTCATGCCTTGAAACCATCATCAAAGCATTCCTCTAAGCATGAGCTTTAATTGCCCTTAAGACATCTCCTTGCAAAAATCATGAAAAACATCTCCTTTTTGCATTGGCGCGGGAAGACAGTTCAGTACTCGCGCCAATGGGGGAAATCCTGCAAAGAGGTCGCGCCACCTGGCGCTCTGTCCCAGAGCATTGGTCGCGCCACCCAATTTAAGGACTGTTTTTTAAATAAAGATGGCGGAAGTTGAGTTTCAACAAACTCAGAAACCATTACCTATCTTGAGTTGGGAGGTTTGGCTGCGGGAGTTCTATGGAAGGGAAGTAGTTTTGCCACCTCCCATGGAACCTTCCTTGTTGATAGGGCCAATCCCATAATAATAGGGATCCCAACTCCCTCCTTCCCCATCTATAAAAGCCTGCTCAATCCCATGGAAAGCTAGTCTTGAAGTGCCTAAGCTTTGAATATCCATATTCCCAAGAGCCTTTGTGCTGTAAAGAGCCCTCTTTCTCCCTTAAGGCCGACTCAAGTAAGGAGACTATTGTCGAGAGAATCTGGAGAGGTTTTCCCTTTCCCCGGCGAGCTTTGCGAGACGTGAACGACTGGAGACCCATCCGAAGGAGACCACGACGTCAGAACTTGGTTGTAATCTCTCTTCGTTTATTATTTAATAGATGATTACGATTATGGTTCCACTCTGTTTTCCATCATGTCAATATGAGTAATATCCTTTCTGACTGATATTTAGTTACGTATGCCAGATTCTATGCTCGTATTTGTTTGTTTCTTCCATGTGCAGGTGTTCATCCGCGGAGATCGTGGAGGGATTGTGATCTGCCGAGGCTGAGGAACGGGGACGCTTCTTCTTCAGATCATAGCGTTGGAATACAGGTAGGCTTCTATCTCTAGTCTTTTCATTCGTAACTAGGAACTTGCGTCGTAACAATGTTTGATTGTTGCTAGACCCCTGCTGGGCTAGTAGGGATCGCCTCTGTCCGCAGAGGGGATTTACCTCCTCAACAGTTTCATAGCTGATTCTGGTGTCGGTTCCGAGAGGAGCGTTCTGCTCACCTCGCGAGTTTTATTTCCTCAGGAAGAAGATTTTCAAATCGAAGAAGTACCTGAACCTCATGCGTCAGGTCCATCTCCTCTTCCTCCTAATTATCCGTTCGTTGTTCAATACATCGGACTTGAGTCAGAGAGACCAAAAGATCTTCCGTATCATTCATACCTTTCGATGGCCACGACTGGGAACGCGGCTTCTGCTGTGAGTGCTGCAGGCATTCAGACTCCTGCTTCTGTTGAAGGAGGAGGCACTATTGCTTTATCTTCGATTGCTTCTAGTGCTGCTGTGTTTGGCTCTGGTTTCACCCAAGCACATGCTTCTCATTCTGGTCCCTTCTGTTCAGGGATGCCCACTAGTGGGAATCCCTCTTTTTCCTTTTCCGCTGCTGCAACTGGATCTACACCCATGTCTTCCATGGCTAGTGGATCAGCTTCTTTTCAGGGTTTCCCCTTCGGAGCTGGACACATTTAGTTCGAATCCTTCTTTAGGGTCCTTTCCGTTTACTTCCCAGACCCAGAGTTTCAACCCTTGGTCTGGGGGGCAAAGTTCGACTACTTTTACAGGATGGAACCCTGTGTTTACTACAGCGGGGGCAGGGAATCAGTTTTACACAGGTCATCAAGGGAATACTTCTTTCCCTTCGTCGAGTGCTTATCAGACCTTTTCTCCTCTTTCTAATGCCTAGAACCCCTATCAGGGGCTCTCCTCTTCATTTCATACTTCAGCGGGGGGAACTGGTCTGGGCTTTGGTAACT
Source organism: Pinus albicaulis (assembly GCA_034641835.2). Lineage (NCBI taxonomy): Eukaryota > Viridiplantae > Streptophyta > Pinopsida > Pinales > Pinaceae > Pinus > Pinus albicaulis. The sequence continues at coordinate 8,452,144 of CM076569.1, read as the reverse complement.
CTGCGTTGGGAGGAGGTTCTTCTCCTTTTTCTACGAGTCCTTTCTGGCAACCTGGTGCCTCATCAAATCCAGGGTATTCTTTTCAGAATGTTGGGAATCCATCCCATCAAGGATGGAATGCTCAGGCTCCACCTCGCTTACCTTTTCTGGCAACGTTAAACTTGACAGATCTGTCGAAGTTGACTAATGATCCGATTCGTTATGGTCCGGGGTGGCCTCCGGTTCCCACCAAACTTCCTTCAGACATTCCAAAGTTTGAAGGTAAGAATGGAAAAGATCCGGCTGACCACATTACCACTTTCCATTTATGGTGTTCTTCGAACTCCCTGATCGATGATTCGATTAGGTTGATATTATTTCAACGCACCTTAACTGGAAATGCTGCCAAATGGTATATTGAGCTAACTGGGGGCAGTTTTGCTACATTTGGAGAACTGGCTGTTGCATTTCTGAACCATTTTCAGTTGCCTGTCCGATATGACGCTGGGACTGAACTCCTAGCCAATTTTAAGCAGGATGAAGCAACCCACATTTCTGATCACATTCAGGAATGGAGGAGAAGGAAGAGGCTGATTAAGGCTCATATTCCAGGTGAATTCATTTTGGAATGGTTCCTCAAATCCCTGCAGTCAGATATTTTGAAATATGTATCCCTCTCAGGGGTATTTTCCGAGGAGCAGGCCATTTTTAGGGCCTAGCAGCTAGAGTTGATATATTCTCAGTTTGGGGTCCTTCACAAGTATTTGCCCAATGCTCCTCGCTCCAAATTAGATTTGTCGAAAACTAAGCCCGGTCCTCATGGCGACGGACTGATTGGATCAATCAATAGTGGTGCAGCCAGCCTGCTTACTCAACTGCAGCAGTTGTCTTTGCAATCTGCTCCTTCTAGTCAGGCTGCGCCTGCTGAGTCATCACCTTCCCAATCTTTGTCCATAAATGCTGTCCAAGCTTCCGATCCCAAAGGAAATCAACAATCCGATGGGAAGAAGAAGGGACGAAATAACAAGAAGAAGGGAAAGAACGGGAAGGGTAATGCAAATAAAACCAACGAGCATGTTGGTGAGGGTCCAAAGGAGAAAAAGAAAGTGAAGTTTCCATGCAAGCTATGTGCTGGAGACCATCTTACACACCTTTGCCCTAAAATTCAGGATGCGCAGCGCTTGTTAGCCCAGCAGGGTTCTTCTAGTTCCCAGGCTGTGTTAACAAACCCTTTTCCCCAAGGGCAACAATTAGTTGTTGGCGCAAATCAAAATCCTGGGGCTTCCTCTGGGGGCACCCAGGAAGGGGAAATTCCATCGAACATTTTCATGATGAGTGCTCACGCGGATATCGCTACGAGATCCCGTGATTATGGCGGAGAAGAGTCTTCGAAAGCTAAGGATGTTCCTGATGCTACCGAGCCGCTTCACATTACGAAGCCTACTGTTGAGTCTATGCCTCGGATGCCCAAAGCATCTTCTAAGTGATCAACGATTAATCCAAATGCTAGGGCTGCCCAGAACTACTCTATTGTGGAAGATCTGGCGCAGAGTCCTTGTGCTATGTCGGCTTTAGAGGTACTCCAGTCTTGTCCGGCTCAGCGCAGTGCTTTGCTCACTGCCATTGGGGCTATTGATCCAAAAAATTCTCTTCTAATTACGTTTGATATGACTAATTTTAAAAAGAGACTCCCCCATCACATGGCTTTTCACATTAAATCGTCGTATCGAAAGACCAATATCTTTCGAACGGTGGTCGATGAGGGTGCTTCCACATGCGTGATGTCTCTCACATGTTGGAAAACAATTGGATCTCCCAAAGTTGTTCCATCTAGCACTGTTCTTACTGCGTTCGATGGTCATTCTCACAGACCCCATGGTATTGTCCCAGCTTTGCCCATCTGTGTTGGGGGAAAAACTGTCAATATAGAGGTTGAGGTAGTGGATGCAAGTTTGGACTACAACCTTCTGTTGGGGAGAAATTGGATTTATGAGATGGATGCCATTGCATCCTCATTATTTTGAATTATATGTTTCCCCCACGAAGGGAGGATTGTTACAGTGGATCAACTGGACTGTCCTCATGTAGACCCGAATGCGTCTACTGACTCATCTATTCCTAAGTTGGATAATACTAAGGCGCCTGTTGAGAATTTAGGAGTTGGAATGTATTCTTCCTTGATGGGTACTTTTGATATTCCTCCTCCTACAGTTCATATTAATGCTATTTCATCCTCCAAGGCTCCTCTTCGAAGAGAGTTCTTCAGAACTCATTATTTTTCGGACCCTTGGACCTTACCTTCCCCTACTACCACATTGGCGGAAGGTCAAGTGGGTGGAATGGCATTTCCTATTTCTGCAGCTGAGATTTCCTATCAGTCTGTTGTTGACTCTGCAGAATCTATTCCAGCTCCTCTTTCACCGGAAGAGTTGGATGGAGATGTGGCTCCGGCTTGGACACTTAGTTCTTCTTCTTCCCAGGATTACCTTGATACCACTCTTCCATCTGAAGAGGCCATCCTGGAAGCCATGACTGGTTTAGATAGACCATGGGATGACTTGCATCATTGGTCTTACTTTTTACCTGACTTGAGCGAAGTTGAAACTAGTTTTCCAAGTCCTCAGTCTCCTGGTCCTGTTCACCCAGTCTTGAACCCTTTAGCACCAACACAAGTTTATGCTGAAGGGAAAATGGCTGTGATTTCTCCCACTATCCCGGTGAACATTTCCAGGGATCCCAATATTATCGAGAATGTCTTCATTGGAGCTGAATGTTCCCGTGAAGAGGTTCAAATTTACACCGAGCTCTTTAAAGAGTATAGGGATGTATTCGCTTGGTCTTATGAGGAAATGCCTAGAATAGACCCATCTATTGTCCAGCATGAGATCAAGACGTATGAAAACGCTAAGCCGGTGAGGCAAAAACTTCGTCCAGTCAATCCTAGGAAGGCAGCAGCTATCAAAGCTGAAGTTGAGAAGCTGCTTAAGGCGGGATTCATTTTCCCTATTCCTTTGACTGAATGGGTTTCAAATCCCGTTCCCATAGATAAAAAGCAAGGAACGATTCGAGTGTGCATTGATTTCAGAGACCTAAATAAAGCATGTCCTAAAGATAATTACCCCACACCATTTATTGATCAGATCATTGACGAGTGTGCCGGTAATGAGATTTTCTCCTTCATGGACGGTTTCTCCGGATATAATCAGATTACTATCCGTCCTGAAGATCAACATAAGACTGCCTTTATTTGTCCCTGGGGTACGTTTGCATACAAGAAGATGCATTTTGGTCTTAAAAATGCTGGGGCTACCTTTCAGCGGGCCATGTCATATGCCTTTCACGACATCAAAAAGATTATCGAGGCGTACTTAGATGATTTAGCTGCTCATTCTCGAAAGAGGATGGATCATCCTGGTCACCTCCGGCAAATATTTGAAAGATGACGTTTCTATAAGATTAGATTGAATCCGAACAAGTGCATTTTCGCGGTTACATCCGGTCGGCTATTGGGATTCATTGTGTCTAGGGAAGGGATTAGGGTAGATCCCTTCAAGGTTGAGGCAATACTTCGGTTGCCTCCCCCGTCCGCTATTCGTCAGCTTCAAAGTCTACAAGGGAAGTCTAATTTTCTTCGAAGATTTATCGTAAATTATGCTGAAGTTACAAAGGGATTTATGAGATTGTTGAAGAAAGGAGTTCCTTTTCTTTGGGACGACTACGCTCAACGCTCATTCGATGCTTTGAAGAAAGCATTGACCTCTGCTCCTTTATTGAGTCCACCTGATTATAGCAGGGATTTCCTTTTGTACCTGGCAGCAGCAGAATCTACCATCGGTATGGCTCTGGTTCAGGAGGATGATGCTCTTACAGAGCATGTTATTTACTACCTTAGTCGAGGACTGGTAGGACCTGAACTCTGGTACACTCCGATAGAAAAATTAGCTTTAGCAGCAGTTCATGCTGTGCAGCGACTCCGACATTACATTATTCTTCGCAAAACTTATGTTTTGGCAGCTGCCAATCCATTTCAGTTTGTCCTCAGTAGGCGAGTGATTGGGGGAAAATATAATAGATGGATTGTGATTTTACAGGAATTTGATCTTGAGTTCATGTCTGCCAAGTCCAAGAAATCATTGGTTTTCGCGGAATTGATCTCCGAGTTGCCCTGTGGGGAAGAGATGATCTATGATGAATCCTTTCCGGATGAACATTTGTTTCTTATCTCTTCACAGGATTTTTGGTACGGAGATATCATTGTGTATCTCCAGACTGTGAAGTTTCCCTCTACTTTTTCGAAAGATGAGCGTCGTAAGCTGCGTCACTTGGCCAAGAATTATTTGATTATAGGTGATGCTTTATACTGTCGAGGGGTTGATTAAATCCTAAGACGCTGCTTAACTCTCGAAGAAGCTGAGGCTGTGCTGAATGATTCCCACAGTGGAGCTTGTGGGGGTCATTTATCTTGGCTTGCTACAGCCCAAATTTTTTTGCGTGCTGGGTACTTTTGGCCCTCGATTTTCAAGGATTGTATTGAATCGGTCAAAAAGTGTCATCTGTGTCAAGTCTATACTCGAAAAATGTGCGCTCATCCAGCTCCGCTTTTTCCGGTCATTACTGTCGGTCCCTTTACAAAGTGGGGTATTGATTATACTACTTGTAACCCGCCTTCGGCTAAAGGTCACAAGTACATTATTGTAGCAGTAGACTGCTTTACGAAGTGGGTCGAGGCTATGCCTACTTTTGGGAATGATGGTGAGACTGCAGCTCTTTTCCTTTTCAACCAGGTTATCGCTCGTTTTGGTATTCCTCGAGAGATTGTCACTGATCATGGCAGTCATTTTCAGAATAGTATGATGGCTGAGTTGGCTCTCAAATTGGGTTTCCGGCAGGAGCATTCATCTCCGTATTATCCTCAAGCCAATGGGCAAGTGGAAGCCATGAATAAATCCTTGAAGACAATTCTTCAAAGGACAATTGATAAAGCTAGATCCAACTGGCATATTATGCTATATCCCGCACTTTGGGCATACAGGACGTCAGTGAAAACTGCAACTGGCTTTACTTCGTTTCAGCTAGTGCACGGGGTGGAATCTGTATTTCCCATTGAATGTGAGATTCCTTCTCTTAAGTTAGCTGTTGAGCTTCTTCCTGACACTTCAAGTATTGAAGAACGGATCCTTCATCTAGAACATCTCGATGAGCAGCGTCGGGATGCCGCCACGATGAATGAAGCACATAAAAACCGAGTTAAAGTTCAGTACGATAAGGCGGTCAAACCCAGGGTTTTTTCGGAAGGTGACCTTGTTTTGGTCTATGCCCAAGAAAAAGATGCCCTGGGGGAAGGAAAGTTTAAGTCTATGTGGTATGGCCCCTTCATCGTTAAAAAAGTCCTTAAGAAAGGAGCGTATACCTTGGTTGATTTCGAAGGGAACGAGTTGCCGGAGCCCTGAAATGGGCTCTATTTGAAGAAGTATTATGCCTAGGCTTTGGCCTGGCATGTTGCTTTTATATAGAGTAGTTTTGTTTTGTACATATCTGGTTGATTTTCAATCTTTGATGAGTTGGTGATGTTTTTGATCTGCTTTGGCAGGTTGTGTTGGATGTCATGAGTCATTTTGGTTTCGCCGATGGTGCTAGTAGACACACCCGGAACTTAGCTTCCGCGGCTTGGGTGCTTCATTATCCTTCCGGTCAGCTGTTAGTATCAAGAGGGGTCTGCATTGGTCCTGCTTCCAATAATATAGTAGAATACACTGCAGTTGTTTATCTACTCTCGGAGGCAATATCTTTGGGTGTTGATTCGTTGGTAGTTTTCTTGGACTCTCAGCTGGTGGTGTCGCAGTTGAACAATGCTTATCGGGTTCGAGACCCATTTTTATTACGGTTGTTCTTGAGGGTACGTTTGTTACAAAGATCATTTCAATTTTTAACTTTCATTCATATTCCTCGAGCCGACAATTGGTTAGCAGACTCATTAGCTAATCAAGCAATTGATTGGCATATTAATCATTCCATTCAATACAATTTAATCATAAAAAACATCATACATTTTGATACATTTATCACATCACATCAAATATCGCTGTATATATATCATCAGAGTGTTCAAAAACTTTACAAAAATTTGGATCCATAAGGTCATACAAAACTTGGGCTTATGCCCGATCATGTTCAGTATCAAAAAATAATATACAGTCATCTAATACATAATATCTGTCTACTCCTGAGGTCCCTGCCCAGAAGTCGTGTTCCTATAGAACGTGACCGCGGTGGCAACTCGGCAGAATAATCGTACCCAGTATCGGGGCACTCCTACCACCCGTCTCTGGATGGCTTCCGGCAGGTCTTCCACGGCAGCCATAGGTATTTGGCGGGTTAACCCCTCCAAATTCCTCTGCACAACCTGGAGGGTCCTATCTGAATCCGCTGTATCTGCTTCGCCCCTGTGACGCTTATGGCACGGGAAACCCTCAGGTCGCACTGGTCCAATATCTGTATCATGATCATGTTTACATTGTCAGTCATTATGAATCCAATCAAAAACATGTTTTCATTTTTCATACATATTTGAAAAAATCCAAAAAAATTATATAAGTCAATTTTTTTTTGCAAACTTACCGACTGTACCCCATGCTGTGCCTGGTGGAAGAACTAGATCTGGATCTCCACGAAAGTCCATCCCGGCATAGGGATAGTTGTCCACTGCGATGATTTGTTCTCCCCACCAAAGGAAGAACTCATCGTCCCAAGTGGTTCGGGGAACTTCACTTCCCCCTAATCTCTTCATCATGTCTGCCCAATGGGCAATTCTTGGGTCCCGCGGGCTACTGATGGTAGAGATAACTCTGGGTCTCAATGCTGGTATCTTCTCAAAGAAGAATGTCATCAAAATAGTACCGTACCCAAAGTGTTTGGTCTTTTCTTGGCGGATTGAGGTCAACTGTTGCTTCATGTTCAGTAATAGGGCTGTGCACCAATCATACACATGAGTCAAACATTCTACTGCTATGCTCATTTGCGTCCTGGACGCCTGATGTAGGGAGGCAGATCCTGCCACTCTACCAATGGTGAAAAGGAGGATTTTCATGTGCAAATCCCGTAAATCTTTAATAGCAATCTGAGTTCCAACTTTCTTGGAACCCTCTACGCAATACACGTGGACATAATCTTCCACGGTTAGCCCTCCCAGGGGCTTCCCGTGCAAGTCTATTGGTTCTCCCCTCCGGGAGAGTCCAGTGATGAAATATATGTCTTCCACTTCAATGCGTATTGGCATCTGATCTATAACGAAGCAATCTTGGTCTGGTTCCCAATAATTGACGATCATTTCTAGCAACCGAGCATTGCTTTTCATATTTGGCATTTTGAAAAATTTGAACAATCCGTAATTTCGAAGAATATTTTGCGATGCTCGATCTTGCATGACCTCTTGATCAATTGTGCTATGTTCACGCTCCCTCCATGAGATTGTCATCCTGTCAAATTTCAACAAATGATCCATTAGCCACGCATTTTTTGATTCGGACCTGCACATACGCGACTTTTTATTTGCACAGTCGCGTGTATACGCGACTTTCCTATTACCAACCCGCGTATGCGCAAGTCCGAGTTTTTTAGCAAGGGTTTTAATGGTGAAAATCACTAAATTTTAATTTCCAAATGGACAAAATGATTTGCAAAGATGATTGAGGAGCCTACCTGACAAATTCGGTGCGATTCGACGGTCGGTTGTTCCTGATTTGACGAAAGAAGTTTTTTGCTCCAGAGCACTTTTTTCCAAATCAGCAATGTAATAATGAACCAAATATGAGGTAATTTGTCTATTTATGCCTAAAAAGTTGAAAATTTTCGCAAAAATTTGTTATGCTTATTTTTTCAATCTATCTTAAGCTGCATAACCCGGATGCTTGGAAGTGCCCAGATTGGTATATTTTCAGGTACATTTTGACGAATTTGAGATTTTTTCCGGTTTTTGATCCATGACTGCTGACCCGTCATGGCAGGTATATGATCTTCACTGGCATATAGGTTAGGGAATCCACTTTCCGTTGCATTTTTCATACTAGCCTCCATTCTGATCACTTGCCATAGGGTCGATCCCATCAGGTCATGAGTATTACACCCATTTCACTCGCCGATTATTTAATCATGACTCGGTGGTAGAGCCTTCCTTTACATGGGCTTCCTAGTTAGTTCCTCGCTATCACTTGTTGCCCATGCTGCGTTTTATGTAGGCTCGGGAGTCCTCTTTAGTCCCGCCATGACTTATGTGTTGAAGCTTCATTCTTCTTCTTCCTCACTATCATTTTTTCTGGATTTTACTCTAGAGGCTCCCTGGTGTCGTTAAGTTGTATTACTGCATTGCATATTGGCTACTTGTTTATCCTAGCCTTTAGCTGGCTTCATTTGGACTCAGTGTTTAAGCCAA